>JAIUZE010001432.1:0-81965 GCA_022085475.1 Heliosperma pusillum | reverse complement strand
GTGAGATCTACTGGCTACTGCTATTCTTTATAAATGTAAGGAATTATTATGTACTTCGTATGAGACTATATGGACTTTCTTGGATGACATTATATGGACTTTAATGTTACAACAATAATTTTATAACAGATATTACCACCAATAAGAAATAAGAATAATATTTTCCGTAAAAACTCTCGGCATAAAAAATTCTAGATCCACCGTTAATCCTTATATTACCCACCAGCTTAAAGATAATTGGCATTAAGTTAAATGAGAGACATTCTTTCAATTATTTTGTACGTAGTAGGTTTTTTGACTGACTGACTTTAAGTGGTGTGACTAATAAATTGATAACTCAGACCGAGAGTTATGAATTATCTGAGTTATGAATTAGAAGCTGACCGAATATATTAATTTGTCATTACTCAATAGTAAATGGTCGTTATTGGCCTCATTTCGCATAACTAGAAGTACATTAGTATCCAATTAATTAGGCATTTATGGTCAATTCTACATTTGTCCCATTCGACCCAAGGCACTGCTTAAGTGCTTAGCACACACCCTTGGATTTGGCCAATTGTACATTTGGGTAAAAATAAATAGTAAAAGTGAAATTAGATTTAGGTACTAATTAACGAAAAGGCCTTCATTAATGAATATTGACAAAATGTGTAAAAAGATATTTTATCATGCATGATTGACAATAAAATGATCACTAACATTATGAAAATGTGTTTTGAACAAAAACATAAATTCTTACATAAGGTCCTCAGTCCCTCACACTGTTCTTGGATTTGGATCGGATTAGAGGAGGACAGTGACAATGGCTTGTGATAAAACAGGTCGAGATGGCATGATTGAAGATTCTTTATCTCCGAAATTACTAATTAGTAGGAGGCTCTCCCCTTTGGAGGTAATGCTAGCTCTTCGAGATGCCAATAATTCAGTAAGTCATACTTAATATAAACACTATCTATATCAAGCATAAGGTTAAAACGGGTCAAATACTACTACTCCCTCCCATCCACACCAAAGGTAACATTGGGCTTTTCACACTTATCGAGACGCGTTTTACAACGTGAATATCTTTAGTTACACATTATTAAAAATTATAATAATTTGATATTCTTGTAGCATTCATGATTATGAATCAAACAAGATCTCGCATGACTATATTTTCTCTTATATATTACGAATAATACTAAAGATTTTCCGCACCCATGAATAGTGCAAAAAGCCCAATGTTACCTTTGGTCTGGATGAGAGGGAGTATATAATAATAAAAAATGCTCTTAGTATTTTCAAATTAACAAATGAGTGCTTTGATATGTAATTGACTCGAACTTAAAACGACAGTGTCCGTTTTAAACGAGAATCGGTGCAAGTGTTCCTATTTAGCCCACCAATTAGTTCCTACTCAACACATGAATGTCTCTCAGTTGCTCTATTACCTATACAGTAGATCTCCCTTGTGACGGGTCGGACATTGCGTCGGGTTTTTCCTCTAACAAAATGGGTAGAGGGAACATGTGGGGCATCCCCCATGTGCTTCCCCTTTTCCCTTAAATGGGTCATTTGTGAGGGCAAGTGATACCCGTCGCAAGCTTGTGACGGATACTGCCCGTCACAAACAAGAATTTGTGTTACCTATATAACGATAAATGAAATTAAAAAAAAAGAAAAAAAAGTCCGGGCACAGAAACCCACGGACAAGAAACAGAACAATAAATTCCCTCATTTAAAACAAAACCTTCTCCCACCCACATAACACACCTCCGCTCTCCTCTATTCCCTTCCCTTCCACTTTCTCTCTCTAACTCCCTCATTTCAAACTTTCTCTCTCTAACCTCTCCCACAATGCCTCGCTTTCTGCTAACACTACCCTCCTCCACCGACGACACGTCATCCTCATCACCGTCAAATGACGTCAGCCCTAGCATACTCATAACCGTCTTAATCCTCGCCGTTGCCGTCATCCTCTTCGCCTCACTTTACCTCATTCTCCGTTTCCTCCGCCGCAAAACTCACCGCACTTCGGCATCCTCCTCCTCCGCCGCCGTCGTAAATCCGTCAAATACGCCGTCATCTCCGCCGTATAACCGGCAAGTTTCGCCTGTTATCGACTCTCTCCCGCTCTTCACCTACGACCGTCTCACCGCAAAAAACGGCGGAGATTGCGCCGTTTGTTTATCCAAATTCGAACGAAACGACGTGCTTCGTCTACTCCCGGTTTGTTGCCACGCGTTCCACGCCGAGTGTATCGACACGTGGTTGAGCGCTAACCTCACGTGTCCACTTTGTCGCTCGCCGATATTTTTATCGGAGAGCGACATTCTCCGGAAGCTCCCTGATCGTTCCGGAAGCTTCCGAGTCGAACTTGGAAGCGTTCTCGAGACTTCCACGGTTTCCACCGTCTCGACGAACTCCGGCGAAATTCGGCGTTCGTATTCTCTCGGCGGTTCGTTTGATTACGTCATTGCCGGTGACGAAGACGCCGTCGCTGACGTCACACCTACGTCGGCGTTCTACAAGCCGGCCATTGCCACGTCAGCCGAAGAACAACAACAGCAGCAGCAGCAGGAAGTTCTTGCGTCGGAAGTCGGGACACGTGGCGGCGTAGGAGCGTGGTTGAAGGATTACCTTTCGAATTCCCTAACATCATCAAGAACGGCGTCGTTTAGAAGTTCCGGAAGGTTCTTCACCGGGAGTAGTAGGAGGTCTGCGGTTGAGTTACCGGCAGGTAACCGGGAGAGCGAGTTGGCTCAGTTTGACGAGGCGAGTCGACTCGGAGATGAGATTGGGGAGCTGTTTAGGTGGTTGTCCGGGGTATAATCGTCATTTCACATTTTACACGGCAAACTCATATTGTATATTGCTAGTTTTTTCTTTTTCTTTTTTTAAAATGATTTTTTGTTGGTGTGTGTATAAAGAAAGAAAGAAATGAGTAAAATGGTATTTCTGGAAATTGAAGTTACCATAAATGAAGGAGAAATTAGGTGAATATATGTCTAAAATGGCAAAATAGATGGCATCTAGCTCTATTTCCGGCTGTTTGGTCTGGTCTATTTTGAGGTAATATTGTTTTCCACTATTAAAACCTCGCATTAATGTTGTCCATCTCCATCTCTTATTAATCAATGCTGCTAATTTTGGCAATGCTAATCTTGTTCCGTTATTTATCGGTGGTTAGATCGTAAAATAAAGTTCTAATTTGTCGACCCATTTTGTAATGCTTCATCCAATTTAATCCAACCGTAACATCTACTTTTTGGAGGTCAAAATTCGTAAATTTTGATTACCTAAAAGTAGATGTTAGTATGCTATTAATGAAGATGGGAGCGAGTACAATGTTATCCAATGCACTGTTGTATTCATTTTTGTATGTAATTATTATATACAAAGACATATATACGTTACTTTATAAATTCTAGACGATGATAGGACGTTAACATGTGGTATTGAGTTTGAATACTATCGTTTCACATACTTTCTAGAATATCCTTCATTTAATTGGATCTGATATAATGTATTTGAATTGGTGGTATTGCGACTAAACCAGACATCATCTCATTTTCTAGGTCGATATTGTGCTTTTGAGAACAAAAATTAATCCAGCTCGTTTCATTTGCCCTTACTTGTCATCTTCACTTGCATATTGTGATAGCAACACTATCCGCGTCCAGCTTGTTACGGTTAGTGTGTGTTTTGAATGAAAATTTGTAAAATTAATTGAGTAGGACAATTGGAGTTGTATGATGTCCGAATATGCACTTTTGGCATGGCTGAGACTTTGAGAGGACTCCGTGAGCGATATTGTGGGGAAAATTGTGCTTAGGATATAGTATTATTGATTAATTAAAGTACAAAACTAACTAATTAACTCGTTTATTATCCAAGCAAGAAACAAAAGAAACATAATGATCTAAGTGAGAGTGATAACACACATAGTACGTGCAAATAAAAAACAACATGTGGTGAAAAACAGTTGGTTAAAACAGTTTAGTGTTGTTTTCACGTCAAAAGAATCGTAAAAGTGTAAGAGTTAAACAATACGCCATGGCTAATGAACTAATTTACAAAGAATGAGGAACTTTCTGTGTAAAAGGAGATGACTTCGATTGCACTCTACCTATCTATGACTCACATACGTACTTAACATTCTCAAATCTCAACCTCATCCATTCTTTCTTGCTCCTTTTACTTGTTCACTTTTATTCCTAGAAATGCAAAGAGTTAGTTGTATGAGTAGTAAACTTGATTTACGGAATAAAATCCGATACAATTCACGTGAAACATACAATTATAGATATGAAACTATACGATAATAAGATAATAAGATAATAAAATATACATACGTCTTTAACCTGACCAAATAGTGACCTTAACAAAACTCGACTTGACTATTGAGCTGATGATGACCTAACGAGACTTTCCTGACCTTACAACGACCCGAGATAAACTATAAACCACCATGAGCGCGTGTCTTTGATTCGAGACACCCTGAAATAAATATATTTCGGCTCTCTTTGACCTAACCCATAATCGGCGCCAGTGATCTCTTATTTGCCGCCTCTAATTGTATGGTATGGCCATGTGCTATGCATACATGCACGATGCATATTTTTAAGTTATTTTTATTATTTATTGATAAATTAGAAGTGTTCTCTCACATAGTTACATGTCCACTTGCTCAAATCACATACCCAGTTGGTTCACTTGTGTAAAACTTATCAATAATGAAATCGATAACAATTGAATTATGAACTCCAAAAGAAAAATAGACAACAATTGACTCAGACGTAGGAATTGAGGAAGTATATATTTGCTTATTACTTTATTTGCAGACCTACAAACCTGGCCCGACTCACCTCCAGATTTCGGTTTAACCGAACTTACTTAAGCTGACCCAAATGTTCATTATCGTAAAGCGACTTTTATGCCCAAAGAACTTGAAAACAACCAATCTAAAATATAACCCAACCCAAGCTCACCCAATTTTTGCAAACCCGAATCCTTAATTAAACCTGACCAGACTGACGTGTTTGCCACATGTCTAGGGACCTGGGGTGGAAGGTCTAGATTAGTTGACCCTCCATGGTTGCACGGCTTGCACCCTAGGTAGCACCAAAACGGACACGGACACGAACACGGCACGGACACGTGATACGGCATCTCGTGAAATTTAGAACATGCGACACGTCATTTAAATTTAATAAAATATATATTTTATAGTTATAAATAACATACAATTTTATTTTTGTATTAGTATTTGATATAAAATGTAGGTAATTGAGTGTAAAACTTGACTTTAATTATAATTTATTCTCATTTTTCACTCAAACTTATCTTTTAATCAATTTTCCCACCCAAACTCAACTTCTAATCAACATTTTCTAGTCTTTCAATCTCACATTCTTTGTTTATAGGGGTTCGTGTATCCGTAGGTCCGACACGGTGTCCGACACAGGACGGCTGAATATGAGAAGTGTCTGTGCTAGCTAGGTTGCACCTAACATACTACTAGTCTACTACAACCTTAACTCTCAAAACCCCCTTGTTAATAACACAGTAGTTACACCTTCCTTCTCTAATTCTAAGCTTATCCATGGCTTCCGCAACTTCTTTCATGACTGTAGCAAGGCCCTTATCCTTACCCACCAACTCCTTTTCTTCTAATTCTAACCTCAGATTGCTGGGTAACTTACCTTCTACTTTTCCCCTTTTCCCTGCATGTTTTCAGTTCAAGTTTATGTATTAATTCAATTTTTCTTACATATTTTTGTATACTTTCTCAGGCACAAGACCACAGTCATTTAGAATCAATGCCATTGCCACAAAATTGGAACCCACCAAGGTATTTTTCATTGTCTCCGTCATTTGTTTACCTTTTATTAAAATACCGGTCACAAAGAATTAGAAATGTAAATAAATGATTTGGACGCAAGAAGTTTTTGACTTTTTGTTATCTTCTCATATTTCTAGAATTTTTAATTGGGTGGATAGAATTATAAATAAAGATTGAAACTTTTAATTTTGTCTTATGAGTTTATATCTTTGATGTTGAGTTTTGTAATGCAGTTTGTATTGTTTTGTTTGCAGGTTGTTCCTCAGTCTGATAGAGTTTTAATTCGTCTTGAGGACCTTCCTGAGGTACATCACTTGTTCTAGTGTTACTGTCTTAATTTGTTTGATATATTTGATTTGTTTATTTTATTTTAATGTTTATGTGTGAATTCTGAAGGGTGATCATAACGTCACCCGGAAATGTATAATGCCACTCAACAAACACCTTAGAAAAAGTTGTGCTCTTAAAAAACAAAGGAATTGTTATTGATATGAATGGCTAACGCCACTAGGCCGTTTGTCTAGCGTGTGCCGTGGGGATAATGTGCTCGCATAATGAGTGATATAGTAAGTTGACTCTTTGGCTTTGTGATTCCCCGTCCTGAGTGCATAATCTAGGACGCTTATAAAGGGATTGTAGAGAATTAGAGATGTGTGGAGTATATTTTTGATTTCTGTGTTAATGTTTGATTCGGGTTGTGAATTGTGATTGAATGACTGAGTCTTAAATGGCATTTTAGGTTTTTGCTTATTATGTTCGTCCCAATTTCGTTGGGAGCAACAATCAACACTACTCAAGTGTCTTCTAGCATTCTTGCATGCTTCCCTCGCAAGAGGAGTGCAAGAAGGCTCTGAAACAGGCCCCCCTTTTTTTTTTTATCGCGTAGATGTGTTCATGGCAAGTGGTTGAAACCAAGCAAGGAGATTGGGTTGCTTGTCCGGATGGCTAGTAGGGAATGCATATAGCATAAAGTGGTTCTGAAGTCCAATTGAAACATTTGGTGCTCAATTTTGAGTATAGTTCGAATATCTACTTTGTCGAGTTACTTCCTTGAACCTAAATAGTATAAGATTCATATTATTTGTTAGCTTTAGAGTTTGATTTGATTGGGGGAAACATTTTCATTAAAGCTTGTTCTAGTTGAAATTGGTTTCCTTATTTCTCTTGTTATGTTTATACAAGGGTAAACTAAGATTATATGAATGCACTGAATGGGAGACTCTGCCGATTTTTCCCTCCATCCCGTCTTCTTTCCCCTCGATATTTTCTCAATATACAACCAAAGATGGGAAAATTATTCCCAATTCTATCTCCCTATTGTGTTCTTGATGCCGTATGATTCCATGGCTCTCATTGCGTCGATTTGGCTGCACTTGGGTGGAATCATAGTAGAAGACCCTAGGGCTAGAGCAAACTTTGTGTCTATAGATACAATACCTAATGAGACCATTCTTGGCGAGGGAGTGCCCGAAGTCAGATAGCTCTTTTCAATTGGAACAATTGTGGCATTTGTGCGTACTGGTGTCAATTTGTGTCTCATATGAGTCATATCTACCTCTTTATATCTTATGCATAATGAGCCTGTATGTGACGGTTTTAAGTTTGAGACCAATCCAGTACTTATGTATTCCCATTTGTTTATATGGTGTTTGCGTTGGTCACACTGGTAAGATATCTAACCGTGTCATATAAGATCTTTCTTCTTAAATTCTCCTCTTTCTTCGCTTGATGCCTTGGAAGTTGATGCTTTGAAATAATTTATGAATTTGTTATGACACTTTCTTCTTCTTAGAAATCGGCTGGAGGAGTACTTCTGCCGAAGTCAGCTGTGAAATTCGAGAGGTACCTTATGGGAGAGGTTAGGAAATTCTTCTTGCTCAATATCGTCATCTCTTGATTATATGCGCAACCATTAAAAAGTACTTTGTCATCTTACAGATCCTGTCTGTTGGTTCTGAGGTTGGGGAAGTGGAGGCTGGAAAGAAGGTACACTCAAATAATGGAAAATTTTATTTGACTTTGCATCACCATCAACTTCTTGAAGCCTCTTTAATGTCCAAACTTTATTTCATACTCGCTCTGTTCATTCTGCTAAGTTTTTTTGGGGATATCCAAAACTAGTAGTACATCTCGACCGTGGGAATGACATATAAGTAGACCTGGCAAAATCCCGACCCCATTCTCCAACTAACAAACTTGAGTAGGACCCGAAACCTGAATTGACCCAAGCCCATTTGAAGGCACCGAACTTACCCTTCCCACTAAATGACCTTGTAGTAACACTCTGAAAACCTATTCAAACCTTGAAATGACGGGACCTGATCGAAATGCAACCATACCTAAAAATTTTAGCCGCACAAAAACTGACCTCACTTGCACTCTTATGTGGGTGTGTACTGTGTCGGACCCGTTCAGGCGTTCATCACTTGCAGCATATGATCCATTTTATAATTTTTGATGTAATAGAGGGAAATATAGTGTATTAAAGTGAACGAAGAAAGTAGTTTTCCCGGTCATGCTATCTGATTCCATCTCTTTAAATTGGTTTATACTATATGTTGTGTATATGCAGGTTCTTTTCTCAGACATAAGTGCCTATGAGGTAGATCTAGGAAGTGATTCTCGTCACTGCTTTTGCAAAGAAGCTGATCTATTGGCTGTGGTTGAATAGATGTTATGCCAGAAGGCTGTTTTGCCATCAGATTACAGTTCACGTTTGTCATAGTATCATTAGGCGATATTTTCAGGTGCATTCAGTTGAGTTACTTTTCCGAAATCATGGTTCCCTCAGATTCTTATGTTCTCCTATTGAAAGTTAATGAAACATTACTGTGAATCTCGGTCTATTTTCAAAAACATATCGTGAATACATGGATCGTAATGTGGAGTGTTCCCTGAAAGAGTAAAATTATACAAGTGATCTTGATGACCTTTATTTGGTATATTCTGTATTAGATAACTGTAGAAACCCTTTGTCACATTACGATGCAGCTGTTACCTAGCGGGTTTTTAGGTGGTTGTGTATTTCCTGTTATGGCCTTATAGAAGAAGAAAAAAAGAAACAAGGTTCATATTTCCACTGAACTGTTCAAACCACCACCGATCCTTGATGTATCTGCAGGTTTATGAATAAAAAACGTTTTAAGAGTGTCGTTACAAACGACATTAGATTATAACCTGGAATATGAACCTGACACTTGATGAGCGTTTGACAATAATGGCTGCCGTCAATTATGTTCCGGGCATGCTGATATCGAGAATTCACGGCCTTTACCAGAACCGCGAATGAAACCATGTTTTTGCAACATGACAACACATTATTAGTACCTTAATTTAGATCTTGTTAGTTGTTAAAATAATCCTACAAAAATTCATCTTCATTGCTTCTCCTACAATGTACTCCACTTCATCAGGTCTAAAACTCGAACCGGATCTTACACTTTTGCTTCATTGGCGAACACCTTACCGTAACATTTCTTGTTCGTAAGAGCTGCGATGGATAGCTCAACCCCAAAACATCCTTGACTTCCATGCCGTTTCTCCAGGGAGAGTCTATTACAAGCTTTGTGTATATACCGAATACAAGACTAAGTTTGAGATATTGACTGTGTAATGCCAAAATTATCAGATAAATCAATTAATAGAGAGAAAAGTATCACAAAATGAAAGTGCTGCAGTAGCACTCCGGCCAATCTTTAATTGATAAAAGATCCAGGTTCAAATCCTGGCTGCAGCAATTTTTTAGCTTGTTTACTTTCTTTTAAACTGACACGTTTCGTCTTAAGCATAAGACGGATCAAATATATCAAATCACCCCACTTATGCCTACCAATTTTTTTGTCTTTATTGTAATCATGTGGTAGTATATTACTTACCTTAAGTTTAAGACGAATAATGTCCATTTTAAGTAAGGCTTAGTGAGGTTTTTGTGGGTTTTATGTAGTGGTTGTTTCGGTCCACAATTTGTATTTTTTTGGCTTGTTTTTTTTATTGGTTTGTGATCATTTTCTTTTGTCGTCTTTCTAATTTAAGGCTATCACAAATTCTCATTTGTGACGGGTATATCCGTTATAAGCTTGCGACAAGTCAAATATTATCCACATAGGTAGAAAAAGGGAAGTCATTTGCGATTCACTAGATTTGTCTTATGTGCCCAAGTGAGAGATACTTAAGCCGTTAAAAGCTTGTGCCAGGTGTATGTAATACACGTGATTTATAAGGGGATTGTGTCGATCGACATAACATAGAAATCGATTGACAAAGTGGTAGTAGGGTCTGTCTTGGGGTGTCTGTGTTGAACGACAGTCAGTCGATCGACTTTCGTGAGTCGTGTCGATCGACATAGCCTAGCTGTCGATCGACCAAGGAGGCGTGTTGATCGACATATACTAGGTGTTGATCGATCGGAGGAGGGGTGGTGATTGGCGGGGTCGAACGACCTTGTCGGTCGACTTTTGGGATTTTGGTCGATCGACAATGTGTGTTGGTCGATCGACCAAGCCAGGTGGGTGGAGGTGGAGGTGTTTGTTGTGTTTTGGAGTTTCCTAATTTCTATTATAATTAGTTTTATTTTATTAATTTTACCTAAAACTGTAAATACCCTTCTTCCACCCACTTTAAAACACTTTTGCTTTTAATTACAAAAAACAAAAGAGATCTAGAGGGGAAGGACTCAAGGAAGAGAAGAGATTTGTTCATCTTTTGGGAGACTTTTCTAGTAATCTTTCAACACCTTCATCTTTGTTATTTTAAGTTGGTTTTATTTTATTTTTTAAATCGTAGTATTTATCTTTAATTACTTAGTGTGTGTCTAGATTAGTTTAATTACTTAATTGTAAACTCTAGACTTTGGAATTGGGGGAATTAATGTATTTGTTTAAGAAATTGATTTTGTATTCCCTAGTTATTGAATATATGTTATATGTGTTGTGTAGACGTATAATTCATAGTGAAATATTATTAATCGCTCGCGTGAAACGGAATATCGTCCATTGCTATCAGGTAGGGATCTATCCTACTCAACTGTATAATGTCATGTTGTGTTAACTTGTATAATTGGATTGAGATGATGCAATGATTGTTGTGTGTGAATTGTGATGAGATTGACATGAATGAGATTGGCAAGTTTGATATTAATATGTGATATGTCATACTGATCTGCGGACCGAGGAGGGAGTTAGGCGTTCAGGTGGATATCATATTGCATTTAAGTTGCATTGTTATTTTATATCGCCGATCTGCGGATGGAGGAGGGAGGTAGGACCCAATTAAGGGGGAATGTTTATAATGCCGACTTGCGAGTCGAGGAGGGAGATAGGCGCCGAAGTATGATCTTGTATCGCATATGTTGTGTTGTGCATCGTATTATGTATTGTGTTTGATATTTTTCTACTCAACCTTTGGTTGACGTGTGTGCTTTCTTGTGTCAAATTATATTTCAACTCTGTGATGAACCAATTGATATTTCCAGCAATTGGGGAGCAGTGAGTCAAGCAGGTAATGGTTGTTAGCTTTGGATGATGCTATGGGATGCGGGACGAGACGAGCTAGAGGAGTTGGACTATTTAGCTGACTATCCTTTATTTATTAGACTTCCTCTTATCTAGTAATTCAGTACTTTCATTTATTTAAGTTGGAGATGTAAGACTTTTAAAGAAAAGGTTTGAGACAGTTCGGGACAATTATGTAATTTTAATTTAAAGTACCTTTTATTGTTACCTTTAATATTATTGCCACATGAAACTGAGATGGTAACAACCGTATTTAACCACTTAAAAATGAAACAAACACGAAGTATGAGGAATCAACTTCTAAATCCATACTACCTGAATATGCTTCCCAATTCCAAACCCATACCAATGAGCGAAACAAAAACCCATTTATTATTGAGACGTTTAGACAGCTATTTTCAACTGTCTAACTCCTCCTTTTGAGTGCACATTTGGAGAAGTTTTTTTCTTAAGTAGGTTTTGACCCATACTTATTTACAAAAGTAGGGTTCTTTCAAACTTATTTACAAAAAATGGGTCCACGTCAGCAAAAAAAAAATTTTTTGATGTCCGTTCACTCAGTCGCTGAACCATTCAACGACTGAGATCTTTGGTGAAATTTTTTTTTGACCTCAAATATCAGACTCTTGGCAGAAGATCTGCCATTTTGCTCAAGTACTCAGTCGCTGAATGGTTCAGCGACTGAGTTCTTTGATTTTTTTTTTTAACCTCAATTATGAGAACTCAGTCGCTGAACCATTCAACGACTGAGAACTTGAGCAAAATGGCAGGTGTTCTGCCAAAAGTATGATATTTGAGATTAAAAAAAAATTCATCAAAGAAGTCAGTCGCTGAATGGTTCAACGACTGACTATTGGAAGACATTTGGGTAGTTTAGACCCAAAGGTCTGATATTTGAGGTCAAAAAAAATTTCACCAAAGATCTCAGTCGCTGAATGGTTCAGCGACTGAGTGAACGGACATCAAAAAAAAATTTTTTTGCTGACGTGGACCCATTTTTTGTAAATAAGTTTGAAAGAACCCTACTTTTGTAAATAAGTATGGGTCAAAGCCTACTTAAGAAAAAACTTCACAATTAGATGAGTAATATGTTTGGGGTCGAAATAGTTTTTGTGGCACATGTATACCTCCCCACCTCCTATAGAAAGCAATCATGAGTTAAGTTTTCTTGTTTGTTACTTTCATTCCAAATTTCCAAGTATTAAAGATTCTCCGTGCAATTCTTAGCCGCCATCAACAATTGAAATCAAGTCTACATTTTGTTAGTTTATTAGTCTCCTTTGACTTGGTCCATTTTCTTCTTATTCTTCATTTTCCTAGCAACTCAATTAGCTTTTGTGTAAAAAGGATACTAGGTTAAGAATAGGGGTAATAACGAGGCGAGAACGAAGGTGACTTTACTCGACCTGTGCTCAGGAAATAAAACTCGAGTTTGAAAATATTGAGCAATTGTATCACATAAGATCGGGCTGTTCACGAGCTTTTCGAGCCGAGTCAATGTTAGCTCGGCTTAACTAGTTAAGTTATCGAATCAACCTCGAACTACTAACAAGCTGTCTCATCTCATGATCACCCCTAGCTTAAGACTCATCATCACAATAAATTCATTTTAACCATTTTGGTATGTAATAGATCAGAATCTTTAGGATGTGAAGCTACAATCACGTTTCATTTATTATCTTCATAGCTTTGTTTGCTCATTCTTCCACCGATTGTACATTTTATTACTGATATGTCTAGTTTTTATATGATTTTACTCCCTAATTTAGCTCGATTTTACATGATTATTATACTTTGCTTTGTATATTTGTGAGCTAATTACGTGTTCGAGGTGCATTGCTCGTTTTTGCTATGTTTTGTAGGAATCTAAGTATTTAGAGGTTTTTTCCTAACACAATTAGCAAGCACCAAAGTCCAACAAGCTAATGGAAGCAAGATGGATCATGGAAGGTTAGAAGGAAGAATGACAAGCCAAGCATGAGGATTTGTGAAATGGATTGAAATGCAAATGAGAAACCAAAAATGAAGCCCAAAGTAAGGAGTCCACAACTCAAACATATGATGCTCCTTTAGATGCTCAAGGAAACCCTAAACTATGCAATTAACCGGAGAATTAAGGTGCTTAAAGGCATGACTTAGGATTCCTTAAGCATTAAATGAAGCAATTAAGAAAAAATACCCGGATTAAGGAAACCCCGATCGGGCCATTCCCCGACCGGGATTTGGCTTCTGTGAACACAAGCGTTTCAAGTCCCTCTCCCTATATAAAGGAGAAGGACTTCGACACTTAGGGGCATCTTTTACATATCTTTTTCACACATATTTCACATCCTTTTTCATAGCTTCTCTCATATCTTCCCTTACATTTTCCTTATTTTAAGCACAAGTTTCTTTTAGTTTCATAATTAGTTAAACATTTAGTTATTACTTTGTTCAAACACTTGGTTACATTTCAAATTTGTAATTCAATCTTTCCATTCAAGCATTTGGGTTATTTGTTCTTCATTTCCGAGTTATATTTCTCTATTGCGGTAATCCTAATTCTAGTTTTATGTTAGTATTCATTTCCGTCATTTACCTTACAAATCATTTAGTTAATCGTAACATTAGTTAATAATAGTTTCATTGTTTTCTACATTAGAATTGTTAGTTTCATTCACTTAGTGTAGCACATTTTATTAACAAGTTGTTTTCCTTTATAACTTTATATTCATCATGCTTTTTATATCAAATACTATTAGTTTAAACATCAACATGAGTGAGTAGTTTCATTTGTCTAGGGATTAAGGAATTCATGCATACTTAGTAAGTTGTAAATGTTAAAATAAGGATGAACTAATATTGGTAAATTGTTTCTATCACAGGCTTGTATTGTTTTGTTAATCTTTGTTATTTGGCCAATTGCATTGATTAAATTTGTTAATTTATTCTATAAGTCGAGAGGCATGAAATCGGATTAGACTAAGCATGTGTAGTAGGACGACTCTAGTTATAACGAAAGTTCTCTAGGACTCGACCTAAGGTTGACACTAATATCGAGATATGGGTGTCTTTAGCCTAAACAATTAACAATGTTAAGAATTCCTATGTTTAATATGAGCATTTACGTATTTGCATGAGTGACCCGACTCCCTTAGACTCTTTTAATCTTAATTGATTTGCATCATAGTTAGCTAAACATCAAACCAAACCAAACCGTTAAACCGACTTTGATAGTAGTCCATTCATAGCATTTCATAACGAAATTCCCGTCTCCTTTTGTATATTTAGTATACAAATTAGAATTACAATTACAAACTAGTAATTACAAGGCTATAAATGACGGAAATAAAATAATATAAGACGGTGTTTATCAACCCAATCGAATCACGCAAGAGAGCGTTTTCCTTGGAGTATTTCGACCCTATTAGCCTTTGGGTATCACGAAATCTCTGTAGGATAAGACGATTTTCCTTTGTCTTAGGCAAGAACAAAGATGTATATACAATGAGAATTTTGTATTTGCTTTTGTAAATGTCAAAATCTAAAAATCACCAGTATTTCTATACTCTTTCTCATATATATATATATATATATATATATACATATATATATATATATATATATATATGAATACTAATGGATAAGTAAATGGGAAATAACCCAAAAACTACCGTCATTGGGTTTCATTTGAAACCCAATGATCGCGAAAAACATAATCATATACTCAGAACACTACAACCCCGATCGGGGTTTTGGTTCCCTGATCGGGGTTTGGGTTATCTGGGTACATTTAAACAATCAGAGAGTATCAGTCACCCAACCCCTTGTTGGAGTAGGTGTCCTCCACAATAGTGCGCCACATGATAAATCTTATTAAGGAATATAATTGGGATATTTATTGACTATATATATGATTAGTCAGTTGATTAACGTAAATCAATAACGGTTGGCTGACTAGAGTTTGACGTTATTGTCGTTTGACGGCGGTGATCAACTGATCCCTTTCGGTCACACCTAAAGGATGAAATCCAAATAGTAACTAATTATTTGTATACGATACAGTTAATTAGTACATTACATATATTCGATATGTACGAGAGTTAATTGTTAGAAATTGAGTTAAGAACTCAAATTCGATTAAACTTATTTTCAATTATGCGATAATTGACTAATAAATTTATATCTTATTTTAATACGATTAAATAAGATTTAACTTAGTAATTAATCGTTAAATTACTAAATTAGTTGAGGTTTTGAGATAGAGGTAATTAGTTAATTATATTTACAAGGAGTTGTAAAATAAATTAACTAAGCATTGTGGGACCCATTATATATTGATATAATGGTAAAATATTACTTAAAATGTTAAGTACATATTATTTATTTAATTGAGTCATATAATTGTTATATGATCAAATTAACACTTAATTATACAAGATAATTAACCATATGATCAATAAGTATTTGTGAGACAAATATCAAAAATCAAAATGGACCAAACTAGGCCATTGTGGCCGGTTAGATTGCTAGTTACATGGTGATGATTGTTGCTCTTGTTTACACTCTTTAGTTACTAATTGAAAGTGACATAACAAGAAGAATATAATCATCACTTATATTACAACACTTCACCCTAATGCATGTGACTAAAATAAGCAAAATGAGAGCCTTGTAGAGCTCACCATGACCGGCCATATTGCCTATAAAAGGGCAATATGGTTGATCATTTTATTTATTCAATTCATGCTTGTTTTCCTTACTTCTCTCAAAAACTCATCTTCTCTCTAAAAACTCTCAAATACTAATATTTACTAAGTATTACTAGTGTAGTAATATAGTCATAATATTAGTAGTATAATATCTATCTTATTATCTAGTTAATAATAAGGGTAGATTATTTGGGTTCATCTTGGTGCAACTTGAAGGAGGTCTTCTAGTTGGAGATTTCTTGTTCATCCATATTATTAGCTCAAGAACAACAAGAAGGAGTTCTTGTTGTGCCCATATTATTTCCATATCAATGTGAGGAAATTTCTTCTTTTATATAAATGTCTTTATATTTGCATGCATGTTACATATATCATTAAATACTAAATTAACAAGTAATTTAGCAACTAATTAGAAGAGTCTAATTAAGGTCTATGGATTTTCACCCCTATCGGGGCTAGGCCACCCCGATCGGGGTTATGGCTCTCTTGTTTTATATACGCAAAACACTAAGTATAACACTTAGTAAAACCGAGTATAAAACTCAAGACAAATAACGAGTTGATATAAATATACAATAAACTCGTCATTTCCTTATCCATTACAGCCCCGAACTCGATATACGATTACATGAGCATACACTCCGTATTCCCGACTCACATTATATCTATTACGAGCTCAAACCGATTTTGACTTGAAAACCCGAATGCACTTAAATGATCAAGTGATCAAAATCACCAACATTTCCTTGTGTTCGACCCCTCGTACTACATTTATTTGTGTCTAGGGAAATTTATCTTTGCATATGTGTGCGATATATCCTATCAATTACTCTCACTTAATCGACTACACTAAATTATCTTTTTTAATTTGTACTCCGTATAAAACAATTTGATATAATTGACCATAATTGATTATTTTCATGTAGTCACTACCTATATTATTCAAGTTAAACTAAGTTATTTAATTTAATCTATACTTATATAACACAATCTCACGGACCAATAATCAATTGTTATTTTAATATTGGAGCTACATGAAGCATATTTTTGTGCATATTTCATCCGGTTTAGTCCAGATTTGAGCCGGATACGACCACTAAGATGGTAATTTTAGTATAGCTCTTCCTCACGAATCTTAATACTTTTATATTTTCAGGGTTGAACAATAATACCTCAGTTTCTTTATCAGAACAACTTATTATTAGTTAATCTAAATGTTCATTGGCCTCGTGGCTTGGATAATGCAACTTGTGATACTAATACTTTAACACCTTTTACCTTATGCAAATTCTTATTTCAGATGGACCAATTTCGTCTGAAAAATAAGACGGAATTATGTTGCCACTTTTTGATAAAATGTAACCATAACTTATATTAACTTGTTTTCAATAGTAATTATATTTAACTGTAAAATGGTTACAAAATCTCATCTTATTATTAATTCAAACCAAAGTGATCCGTCTAAAGCAAGACCAACTGTTTACCTTTTTATCCTAAGCCGTCGGTTTACCAACATGTTGACTACATGATAAAAGTGTACAAGTGTACAACCACTACAATATAGTACAAGTTGCTTCAAAAAGGCTCGACTTTCTTCTTTTATCCCAACATTTTAATACTTCATACAATAATATTCCATAAACCAAACTAGTTCCATAACCTCATTTTCAAAGCCAACCAATAATTCAACCATCTAAAACTCCTACCCATGGAGACACCCCTAGAGCTTACGAACAAGTTCACCATCGTCATCATCGTCATCGTTTTTACATTGTTAACACGCTCATTGAGACGTCGTGGTGGCCGACTTCCAGCCACCAAGTATAGTCCCAAGTTGAACGATATGGATGCTTCAAGCTGCATGGTTTGCCTAGAAGAGTTAACTCGAGGCGACACGATACGTAAGATGCCCAAATGCAAACATTGCTTCCATGTTGAGTGCATTGATCCATGGCTTATGTTTCATTCGACATGCCCGGTTTGTAGGCATCAAGTTATTCCTCAAACTTATCATCAAGAACAAGCAATTAGAAAAAGAAATGTTTTGTTTCGTTTTATATTATTTGTTCAACATATTTCTACCAAAATTGGGTACCCTCTTGATTTTGGAATCAGCTTAGAGCCTTGTGGAAATCAAAGATGATTATTTAAATTTATTGATTTGTTTGTCTCATTAATTATATTTTATGGAAAATACTTGCATAAACTATTTCCGATTACATTATTGGATATATATATATAATTCTAGGTAGACCCGTCAAATAGGTCGAGTCGTGTCGGGTTTGTGTTCGTGTCACATGTTAAATAGGTCATGAACCCTCAACCTAAACCCGACCAAATTAATTTTGTGTCGTGTTCGTGTAGACCCACCTACATAAATGGGTCATCAAGCTTCAACACTAACCCGTTAATTTCGTGTCGGGTTCGTGTCGTGTTTTTGTGTCGTGTCATTATTTGCCGCCTCTAATTCTAGGTGGTACTAAATTAAATTACTAGGGAGTACATTTGATTGAAAATCTTAGTTTTAAACCCGTGCAATTACACGGGTATATTGTTTCAAATTTGTTATTATAAGAAAATGTAAATATTATTCATGATTAAATATTATATTGGTTAATTATCTTTTCTTAAAATAATTATCTCATAATAATGTTTTAAAATAAATTATGTAGCTATTTTTTCAATAACTTTAAACTACAAATGTGAATATTGAGTTATATAAAAATCATATTTTAGATTTTAGACTCGAATTATAAGTTTCATTTGTAATTAGCATAAATGATACGTTATTAAAGGTCGATGGTCAAGCAGCTGTAGTACGATATGTCCTCTTGTTAGGTAAATTGAAGTTCCTTCTTTCTATTATAAGTGGGGCAAGTTCAAAAAGCACGACTTATTATATAAGATGAAACAAAATTATTTGAATGAAAATTAAGACAAATTTGGTGAAATAGCACGGGTTTGATACTCTCATACATACCCATGCGAATTGTTAAACCCATTTTTTTATGTTGTCTAACCCGTGCATATGACTCGTGTTGACCTATTTTTCATTTAATTTAAAATTTAAATTTTGATCAGTGCATATTTAAGACAATTCAGTCAACTTATATCTAAAATTAATCCATAAGAATTGCACTTATCCCCACAATTTTACATCGTCCCTCACAAACCCTATTACTCGCTCATTCGCCCGCCGCTATTTGAAGATAAGTGATCAAAATCCATCTCTAACTCACTTCTACAAATGCCTATATTTATCTTCATCACTTCTTGTGACGTTGATCTTAGAAAACAAGTAATTAACTCTATTACTCCATCACGCCATACACCCTCATAAGTTATAAGACATATTAATTCCGTAACTATCTAAATTAAAGTCCATGGATAGTTAATTTGACATTAACTAAGATTTTTAACTGAGATTTTTCTCTTATTTTTTTTAATTAATCTGTTTAGAATATTATTTCAAATACTATATATGTAAATATGTTTTTTATGTTTTTTTTTAAAAGATGTTTAAGTTTTTTTATTTGGGGAATGACTTATTGATGATATCACTTTGATTCAGTTTTGAATTATTTTTTATCTCATTTTCTTATTGTCTATGTTTTTAAATCAATAATTTCTCCGATCTCTTTTTATTTTTTTTGACACTAATAGGAGTTTTCACAATTAATAATACTCATTGTTAATATTTTTTCTTTTTTTAAATAATATTTTTGATATTAATAATAGTATTCTCCTATTAATAATAAGAGTACAACATTAGTCTGTTTTGGTTTTAAAACATATATAATATCTGATGTTAAGTATATTTATAATTGGAAATCCTTTCGGATATTGTAGACGAACAATTCTGACAAAAGTCGTGATATATAATTATTTAGATTAATGTTGTAATTATTATTGTTTGAATTTGTAATTTGTAATTTTATATTTGTATATATGCATGCTATATATAAGTCATATGTACAAGGTATTGCTGAAACAAATTTACGGTGAACATTTGTATAATTGTTAGATACAAAATGCTAATTAATTAGCACATAGAACATGGTCCTTAAATTAAGGAATGAAAAAACTCATTTTGACTTATTGACTTTCAACCACAAAGCGCAACATAGGCTCTGTGGTTATTGCTTTAATAAGTAAAGATGGGAGGAATTTACTTAGATTTTCATTAGAAAATAATGATTTAATGATATTACCGGTTTTTAATGTTGCGGTTTGTATTTAAAATAAATATCATGTTTGTTTTATGATAATGATTTAATCGGTTTTAATGTTGCGGTTTTAATAAAATTATTAATTATTTTTTGATTTGATGCCCTGAGTTTGTATTTGAACTATCTTGTTTGTTTTAAAACAAATGTCACAACTCACAAGGATACGTTGAAGTTTATTGTCGTAAGAATATACGTCCAAGAGCACGAAGTTGCATGATTTGATTCAGAAATGCACAAATGTTCAAACATTTTTAAGATATATTCGTATGTTCGTAACACAAAAACTTTGAAGAGACGGTCTCTTAATAAGTTAATGAGAGCACTTTTATTATACCATTTGATCTATTTTTCGTACCTTTTTGTTATTATTTGTGACTCAAAAACTATTTTTTATATATTTGGTATGTGTTTTTATAACAATCGTATCTATTTTATACGAATAATATATTGTAGTTCCCAGGGGCGGAGCCAGAATTAAAATACACATAGGGCTATTTTTTAAAAATTATAATATGATTAAAAAAAATTTAGTTCAAATTGTTATGTAGCCAATATTTGTAATTTTGGAGGTAAAAATGATACTGCCTTGAGTCTGATCTATTGGTAATATATTTTTGAATGGTTGTTCGACGCAACAATTTGACCGTATTTTTGTATTTATACATGAATTTTTTACCCTTTAAATATAATTTTACAAGACTTTTCCTAACAAATCTAAACAAATTGGTTTCCTTTTTCAAAGATTTGTACGTTTTTCAACAGTTTTGGTCTTAAAAAATTTGAGATTACCCTCCAAAAGGTAAATGTTACAAATTGATTATCGAGAGTACTCTCTGTTGAAACAATAAAAAAAATATTTGTTTAATTATATGTAGGGTATTTCAAGAATTTTCCACTAAAGTTCCTCAAAAAAAGAATTTTTCATTAAAGGTCGTTTTAAGTTTTTAACTACATATTTATGTTGTCAAAATTGAAATTGTCATAAGTATTAAATGCGAACTTACTTGATAGCATTTAAGGTTCATTAAACTTACAAAAATGTCCAAAAAATGATAGGAAAAATGCTTGAACCCACAACCTCCATTTGATATCACCACCTTATATGATAAGTAACAACCAACTTTGCCATGTTCCTACAATGTTTATATTGGAAAGTAAAAATTATTTGACACAAAATCATGTAGGGCTATAGCCCATATAGCCTTCTACTTCCCTCCGCCCCTGGTAGTTCCTCCATTCTAATATGATGTACCTATTTTGTGAATATATGTGAGGTATATTTTAATAAAATGGGAACATCATAGGAGAATGGAGGAAGTAACTTTTTTTTATCAATACCTCATTCTATAATATACAGTATGTATCTAATTTATTAATTTTTTACCGTTTTCTTTATTGAAAGACTCTCTCATACCAGACTTTCAAGTAGGCAGCAAAATATAAAAGTAACGGATACCAAAAAGGCAAAAATGTTCCACGAGAAAGTCGGAGTCAACTGTCAAATATTTGTAGGTTGAAGTAAACATCTAGCCTATTTTAAAAATTCCCCAACCGAAATCTTAATTTCTCGAGAACCGACGCAAATACCCTATCCTTTTGGCGTCGTTTGTTATCAAAATCGATGCAATGAGAGAATTTTTTAAATGTTTATATATCCATGTCATTTGCGTCAATTTTAGCACAACCGACGCATTTGTCAATATTCTTTTTATATATAAATATTGGCTACTTTCATAAGTAGCTCCCCATCAAGTTGACAATCAGTTAAGAAAAACAAAATACCTACAAAAGATATGCTATCAACCACAAGTGCTTCACTTGTAAAACGCGGTTTAACACAACAATATTTTATAATGTATAGTTCATTGAATGTATAAATATCCGACATACTTATTAGTTACTAAGCTAATCTATACATATTTTCTAAACAATAGTTTGCCCCATCGGTTGCACCAAAAGGCGATATTACATGGCGCTACCAACTTATTGAAAACCCCAATTGATCATCCCCCCTTCTCATCTCCCATTGCACATTTGGCTGCAAAAAAACTGGATTTACACACGGAAGCCAAATGAGAATAACATAAACGGGTTGTAGGGAGTTAAGTAATTAGTAGGGAAGTATATATAAAACTTACAAAACCATCTTATCGAGGTAATATCGAGATATCGAGTAGGTGGTCAACACAATTGGCATAACAAAAGAAACCTGCACAAATAAATGAATTGTCAATAGAGAACTTGAGATGCTAATGTAAGCCGCCAATGAGATCTTATATTAGTCACATTACTAGTACAAAAAAAAACTTATGGCAATTGGCCACAGTTTGATGCAAACATGCAAGAATATAGAAAAGGGCGCCCTTACAAGAAACAACATGCAAACATATAGAAAAAGTTACCCTTTCAAGAATGGCTGTGAACCATGCCAACAAAAGAGAGCAAAACTAGAATCCCTTAGAGGCTTAATTTGGGTGTTGCCTTGGCAGTTAATCTTGGAAACCTCTTTTTTCAATCAAAATATCTTACTATGAAATTGACAAAAGGTGAGAATATTAGAGATAAGGACACACAAAGTACCACATGGTGAGTAGAAAAGGTGTCTTAAGTAAGAGTAAAACTACTCTTCACTAAAAAATATAACTGAAAAAGATTTATCAAATTTCTCCTGTAAGACTAAAGCCAACATTTATTCAAAATGTATTTCTCACAACTCTCTTACTAATATATAAACTGAATCTTACATAAATTACTTATAAAGCAAACGTGATAAGTTTAAGCATTTTCTATACAAAGACTATCTATGTTTAAAAAATAGAAACTTTTAGTAGAAATCGAAAGCAACCATTATAAGCAGGATGCTTTCAATTCATCAAAACATTATAAAAACAATAATTACGATGAACTACAATATTGGGCAAAATAAGAAAAATAAAGAAACTCACATCAAAATCCATTTGGGTAATAATAATTCATCATCTGAAGTAACATCCAAAAACTCATTCGCATCCAACGCCGCTTTACACTGCTGCAATGGCAAGCTTCCATTATTAACCTTAATTACGTTGTTATCATCAAATAAATGAGTATGATATTTAATTGAAACAATGCATGGATGGGGTGGGTGTTACCGTCATATGTCGTAGCCGATGGGAGGCGAATGGTGGCCACGATATAGTGAACGTTGCAACGAATCAAGGGAAGGATAACACCATGGCAGTGCAACGACTTGACCGTGAGCAACACAACGACGTTGAGGACAAGAGGGCGTGCGATGATTAGAGGGATGAACCAGGGATTTCATGAACAAAGCAAGTAAAGTGAGATGAAGGGTTTATTACGTATAATAGGCAAGTATTGGAGAGGTAATTATTATTATTAATACTCCGTAGAAGCAAGTATAATAAGCATGTATAACTGATGCGTCGCTTGTTAATTAAAACTGATGCAAAAAGTTTAACATATTTACATCAGTTGTGTCACTATAACTGACGCATTATATCAAATATGTCAGCCCTTTTTTTGACTGACTTAAAAAATGATGTTACAGGGCAATTAATCCTTTCCCGCCACTAGATGGTACCTTTTGCGTCGTTTGTTTTAAAACTGATGTAATTCAATAGACGCAATAGGTGTTTTTTCTACTAGTGTATATGAAATTTACTTGAACGTTAGTTCCATGCAAATCTATCTTATCTCTCTATCTATACTATATACTAGGTTTCAAGCTCGGGCGTTGCCGGACAATATCGTAACAACGGCTTTTGAGAACAAAGTTGACTATTTTCATATGCTTTGGTTGCTTTGTGTGCTTAATACTAACAAAGATTTCAAACCCAGGCGTGGCTTTGGTCGCTTTGTGTTAATTAACACGATAAACTCGATTTCATAGGAAATCGACATGATTTATGTAGGTTAGAGGGTAGTTAGAAGTCGAAGTCAAATCTGTTAATAACTAACTCCCTCGCTAACCGTGTATATAAGCTTTTAACAATGAGAACTGTAAGAACAACTTTCATATATACAAAATTCATATTTTTGCGAACCGTGTATATGTTGATGATGTATTAATTGCATTACACAACAAATTCACAATTAAGGATTTAGAAGATATGAGATTTTTTCTTCGCTTGAAGCAGTAAGAAATGAAAGGGGAATTGTAACACCCGCAAATGTACCCTATTTTTATAGTAAAAATATTTTACGGATACTTTTCAGCGAAATTTAGTTTTAGTTTAGAATTAAATTTTCCGTGTCTAATTTAGAATTTCCGAGTTCATATTTGGATTTTACGCGAGAATTCGAGTAAGTTACGTCTTAAAACGTTATGGGCTTTTTCCATATCTTTTCCACTTACTCCTTCATATACTCCCTCACAACCCTAACTCCCTCATTCAATCTTCTTCTTCTTCCTCACTTAGTAAACACCAAAACCTAGCCTCCATATTTGCTCAAGTCTTAATATCGATCCTACGCCTTCATTTCTTGCTCAAATTCACTAAGGTTCGTCTTATTCCTTCCCTCTCACCGTCCTCTATCCGTATTGGTAATAAAATTACCGTCTTTCTCACTTTTCAATTTATCCGTCTTTCTCAAAGGTGAATTATATTCATCTTTTATTATCTAATTGTAGGTGGAGACTTTCTAGACCCCGACAAAGATTACTATCTAGTGGAGGGAGACTTAGAAATCGATTAAAGACGCATAAAGGTAACAGTGAAGGGTTACTCGATATCATTTACGTGTTTTAATGTGTTTTCTATGTTCGTAATCGTATTTGGAATATGATTAGTATTCATAGAACTTGTGTTGTTGATGATTGTTGATGATAATTAATGATTATTGATAGTTGATAGTAGTTATTTATGATAATTGAAAATGGATGATTGAAGAGTTGTTGTTCTCGGGTGAGTGTGTTCCCAGCCGGGTACCCGGCCGCCGGTCCCCCTGACCGGCTGGGACTCACTGCACCGACCCCTTTTCGTAAAATGATCATATCTCCCTCGTTACTTGCTTGTTTTGGGCTTGTGACCTACCGTTGGAACCGTAAGAGGATAAGCTATCACCTCCACTTGGAATTTATGCATTTGAATGTCTAGAACTCTAGTTATGACCGTTTGAAGTGGACCCTTGTTTTAATAGTTTCCAAACCTGTTAATTTGAGATGAGATTTATGTTTCTTATTCTTTATACTTCCTAAACTTGGTCTAATGCTTATGTAATCATGTATTGTTTCATGTTTATCATTGTTACATTTATATCATGCTTATATCACATGCCTTTGTTTTTCTCGTATGACTTTGGTCCCAGCCGGGTAGCCGGCAGCCGGTCCCCTTGACCGGCTGGGACACACTGCTCTTTCATTTGATTTTTTTATATGACATATGGTACCAGCCGGGTGGCCGGCAGCCGGTCCACCTGACCGGCTGGCACCCTGCTGGAGTTTCTTTGTAATTCTTGCTTACGTTTTCATTTATAATATTTCCGATGGTTCATTTATCGTATAAATTTACGTAATGACTTGAAATATTAATGTTTTGAATATATGATATTTCCTTCGCTTGTATCGCATGTTTTGTGACGGTTTTTCATATGTCCCACTTTGAGTCGGTTTTTACAAATGTTACGGTTTGAGCACTAATTTTCTATGTGCTTTGTACTCTCATTCTCTTGGCTACCTCCACGTTCGTAAGGCTGGAATGTCGGAACGGGGAGTGTATCCTTACTGCTTAATTGCATGTGTTAGTAGGCATACGACGACGTTGTTGGGAGGCGAACGCTTTGCGTTGATCGACCCGGCCGTCAAATGTTGTGTACTTGCGAGGTGGTGTCATTTGCATGTAGCGCACCGCTTGTTATGAGGCTTGTGCTCTTTTCCGCCTCTTTCGTGAATGTCGACCGAATTTGGGGTACTCGGCGTCTATGATTGACCGAGTCTTGGATGCGAAATGTTTATCGCATGTCGAACCGGAAAATGTGATTTCGGGAGTCTGGCCAGATTTAGACTAGTACCGTATTATTATCGTCGTTCTACCGGGAGGAAATTAGTCTACATATACGAAATTTAGCATCGTGTATGCGTTCAGGGAAATGTTGTATCACGTGGATGCATTTTAATCATACTTGCCATGTACACGGTGCTAGTGCGTTTCATTTACCGTGAGAGATGTCGTCAATGTATTGGTCTGTTTGGATGGATGATTACATGATTGATTATTCGTGATCATTGGGTGACTTGGCATGGTTTGTTTGTCGAGTCTCAATCTTATCAAACTTATACCGCTAACGGTGAGATGCAAGCCCTAGTGAGCGTATTTGATTGCCTAAGAGTGTCTTCCCCGAGTCTATCTATAGCATGATGGTTACAGATTGTACTTCATATGCTCTTATCATTATATATTGAATTGTCTATCTATCCTTATCGTATTTCACTTGTATATCTATATATGCATGCTTCTACTTTTGTATTTCCTTTTAAATACGTTTAATGTGATATGGCTGGGAGAACCCGGAGTTACTCCCCACTGACTGTGGCATTCATGTTTTTCATGGATGAATAGGTTGCTTGATTGGATGGCTTTTTGCTTTTGGTATTTTGGGTTCGTGTGTGAGTAGGGGTGGCATCGGTCCAAAACCGGACCGGATTACAAAAATTCCGGTCCTGGACCGGACCGGAAAAATTCCGGTCCAAGATCGGACCGGACCGGTTGGACCGGAATTTAGTCTACATGTCCACTTTTTTCTAATTCCGGCCCAAAAATTCCGGTCCAATGGACCGGATCGGACCGGTTAAACCGGAATAAAATAAAATTTATATATAAAAAAAATCAAATAATAATAATTCCGGTCTTTCCGGTCCAATCCGGTCAGGACCGGAAAATACCGGTTCGAGACCGGACCGGACCGGAAACCGGAATCTTAAAAAATGATGAACCGGAGACAGGAGACCGGACCGGAATTTTTTTTTCCGGTTCCGGTCCAGTCGATTCCGGTCCGGACCGGTCCATTTTTCCGGTATGGACGGATTATGCCCACCCCTAGGTGTGAGCTAGCGGGCGTTGTCCCTGGATGAAACACCTCTAGACGTTATTTAGCTAGTTTGCTAATCACTTCGACATTGATAACATTTTGAGAGACCTCGTCTATTTGTAGTATATTCTATTTCGGTTTGTGATTATTGACATTCCTCGTATTTTCTATTCGCATGTAAAATGTTTTAAAAACATCGTATTTCCGCTAATTAAATCACATGCTTGTATGTTTTATTTTCCGCATTCGCGAGGGTTGTCACAGAATTGTTTTGAATCTACTTTATATAAAAGTAGAAGTATTTAGCTTGCTCCTATTGGCTCCTCAAATTTAGGTTAATTTTTTTCCTCACCTATGATCAAAACACAATTAATTACTCTCTTTCTTAGTTTTATTATTCTCTCTCGTGTTTTTCATGTTAATTATTATTGATGAACTTTATATTATAAGATGATGATTTATATTATATGATGATGATTATCTGATAATGGACTGTGAAAGCTGAAAACATAAATTTATTTTCATATACTTATACAATCCTCTATGAAAAGAATACCTATATAATACAGAAAAATTAGGAAATAAAAAATTTTAAACAATAGTTTATGGCTCTACCCTCCTATATATACTTGAACTATAAAAATAATCCTAAGGTAACATGTAACCTTTTTCATCTGGCGCTTCCTCCTGAATTTAACCATTAATTAGCCGTCAAAAGAGACAAGCAATCAACATTTATCTAAAGAATATTGATGAACTTGAAAAAAATATATGAAGATATAGTTTCATTATAAAAATTGACCGTCTCACGGTAGGAGACCGTCTTATGCTTAAATTTGTGTAAGGACCATGTTTGCCATTTTGTAAAAAGCAACTTACCTATTATTGGCTATAGATAATAAATGAATAATACATAGAAATAGATAACAAATGATCGCGACGAGTTAGTAGTAGTTTCATATTGATATTAAAGTCGTATGAGCTTTTAGAGCAATGAGAATAATGTCGGCCCAATTGTAATTTGGGCATATTAGGATTGTGGGTCACTATTTTGTCGAGATAATAAGTTGGCATGTACTGCATTAAACTTTTAATAGCCCTCATTTATATGCTCATATAATAAATAATAGCGTATGTTATTACGACCCGTGCATTTTCTGCACGGGTTTAAAACTAGTAAAAGGAAATATATCCTAGACATTATATCAAAAACAATGGTTTTAAGGATGCAAAATCAGTTCCTTTTCCTATGCAGAAATGCCTAAAATTATAGATGAGCACATGTTCTTTTGGTATTTTGGTGTTACTATTTTGGTTATACATTTGAGTAATTTGGTATTTTGGTGTTCCTATTTTGGTAGGTTTTATTAGAGATGATGGAATTTGGGGCAACTTATTAGGTTCAAACACTATAGGTGAGCACATGTTCCCTTTATGTACATGTTGCTTAGACTTGTTTAAAAGTATCCCGACACGGGTGTATGTCAAAGTGTCAGACTCGATCATTTCTATGAACAATATACATATTTTGGCTTAAAATGAAGTGTTAAAGTGTCATAGCCTTGTCTGAGTGTCGAGTGTCGGAACATGGAGGAATTAGAAGAGTCAGAGTAAACTAGGATTTTGGATTGTTTTTCACATGAGACTGTCTTTTACAAGACTTGCTCGTGCTCTTATTCATTGGTTTGTGAATGTGTGAACGTGTGATATCATGATTATGTACACTTGGCCGCACTCATAAGGTTTTTGGGTTTGTATTGTAGGGTGTGCAGTTTTATATTGAGGATAATAAACGTTCGTTTTTGGATTAATGTACAATTAGCATAGATTAATGTAATTAACTTCAAAGACCTTTAAATGTTCCAAAAATTCTTGGGCAAAACGGTTGCACACAAAGGTTATTGTAAAAGCATAGATTTTAACCTCCCACTACTTACCATTCTTGGGTAAGAAGGGTATTAAGGTACTTTTTAAATTGTTTTATAATGTCTGATTGCAAATCGATTTTACAAGAGACTTACTCTAAGTGTTAATACAGTTGAAAAACGACAACCAAAGAGTGCTAGTGGAACACTTTTACTTTTCTTGCAATAGAACTTATAATTCAAAAATTTGATTCACCCCAATATTGATTGTTAAAAGCTTCCACAGAAATTTCATTTACTATTACCTTTCTCAAAGTGAGTCTGTTTTTCCGACCCGATTGCAAGCAGGGCTTACCTTTAAGCTCTGTTCTCCAATATACCTGCAATTGCTGGAGAAGTTACAAGCAGTAGCGAAGTGAGGAAGATACCCTTTGTATATAAGAACGGGCATCTTTCTGAGCCAAGATCGTCTTCTTTCATCTGTGGAGCAGTCTCAGATTCTAGACAATACTAGGCTTCAACATTTTCCGAGTGCACGGTTGCTCATGAAGTGACTTCTGTACCCTCGGAATTTGTTATCTGGCTTTTGATTCTAGTTGACTGCGAGATCAATAACTGATGAACTTTCTGTTTCAACTGCAGTAAAACAAGGTAAATGAAGGTGAGATGGGAGAGCTTACAAAAGCCGGATATGGGCACGGGGACAAGACTCGGAGAGCAATATGGAGTGTCACAGAACTCTTACTTTATAGGTGCAAGTTTTTTGTAAGAACGGCCCAGGGTATGTTAGGGTATGTGTCAAGCTTTCGAGGGTTTTCAGTCTTAAAACGTCAAAATTTCACCCCTAAACCTTGAATCTTCACCTTTCTACTATAAGAGTATACGATGGCTCGACTCAAATGCTTGCCTATTGCCTATTATGTAGAGCTAAGTAAGCGAAACTCAGAAAAAATAAAAGCAGCACCTCGTCAAGACCAAGTTTGGTCTTTACAGATACACGTATAGCTCCATGAGGCCCAATCATCCGATATCTCGCTAGTTCTGGGGTTTCTGTGCTTAAATCTTCGGTTACAAAAACTGATGGTTTGTCATTCAAGAGATCACCTTTGGAAACAACATCAAGCCATAGATGATTGCGGAACCTCTCCCTCACTTCTGAGTAGGTTACAAACTGCATATTTAACGAGAAAACGAGAATTTTAACCATGAAACTACAGCAACATAATAAGAATCCTACTAAACCATTCCGAGAGAGCCTGGCGTACAAAATACAAATATACTAGAAATCGGCCTAATAAGCAATAGATTAATCTGGTGACAGGGAAGATATACTATATAATGTAATGACAAGAAAGATTAATTAATCAAAAAAAATTCAGAGTACGTAATGACAAGAAAGACTAACTCATCAAAAAAAAAATCACACAGACAATAACAAGTGAGAAGACCTTTCCATTGAATTAGTTGTACATGTAGTAGACATCTCGATATCTCATCAAACAATAGACTTAATCCCAAAAATTATTTCAGGCCACTATCGCAAAGCGTATAAGGAACCCCTGCTAAAAGCCTAAAAGAATTTAAAATAAACAAAGAGGTTGGCAGTAAACATTTTTCGGCCACATCATCAACATCGAATCTTAGAACGGTCGGGTAAGGGGCCATTTCCCCTACATGTAAAACAATATCATCAATATATAAAGTATCTTAATTGATATGGTATTAATCTCAGTTCGAGATTTGGTCTTAGAAATTAGAATCACTCATATTGGTCGTTGCACTATGAAGGTGGCCGAACCACGTCAGAATGCAGTCACCGTAATCTTCTAAACTTGCATAACCTAGCCGCAATGTGGAGTTGCCATTGCAGCTGGCATATAATAGGACAGATATTGTTCACTAGAAATAAGCGTTGTTTGTTTTTTTATGGTAAAGTTATAACATCAAGATCAAAGGCTTAAAGGTCTTAAACATAGCCAGTGCGCTCCTCACTTTTTTGCAAGGTCTACGACTGACCCTCATTGCTTCAGCGTACTTACAAATGTAACTTTCACCCAAACAAAACAACAGAAAATTACCTGGTCAGAAGCTGAAGTTCCACATTCACCAGTCAAGTCATGAACATAAACTACTGCAGTTGGCAGATGTGAGAGGACTGCAAGAGTAAGCTTCTCCAAATTGTTCCTGGCCTCTTTGGATTAAAAAAAGAAAGAAACAAAAAACATACATTAAGATAGCACGGACAGCGACAAGGAATTTAATGATGAAATTAATTTTTTAACGTGATATGGCTTATCTTTGAGCACATGAAAATCTTAACAAAAGGGTTGAAGGAGGGTAGGCAACAACTCTAACCTTGATACGGATTATAGCTTCATTTTCAGTATATTTGAACAAGTAGACTAAATGAATGCTGCTATTAACAATATGAATGCCATGTTTTATTACGAGAACCTTTTCTATTTAGTAGTAGAGACACCATTCTTATCAGTTAAAGGATTTCCACTAAAAATAATGTACAAAAAAAAAGCAAATTCCATCTTCACTCACCATCTGAACGCTTGAGCAGACCAGGAGTATCAGTCACCTGCAAGACGTTTCAAATCGAGTTGAGAGAACATAACGTGATAATACTTTTTAACCTGAATCTTTGAGGAACTGACCTGAAAACGCTGATAGTCTACAGTAATATGACCCATTAGTATTCCTCTTGTTGTGAACGGATAATTGCAAATCTGGAGAATGTAAAAGAACCGCTAAATTGCTACAAAATCTTAAAAGCATCACTTTTCACAGCACATAATCACATACCATAAAGTTTGTGTATTCTGGGATATGAAATTGTCGAAGGAATATTAGGTATGCTGAAAGTGAAAAGGTGTCCTAGTACTGGGTGGGATTCGAGAAAAGGACTAGTCTTGCAGCCTAATTCGGAGAGGGAATACAAAAGGGATAATATTTTTTTTGTCATTTACAAGTGAAAGCAAATTGGTCAGATTGAAAGTACAGGAAGTCTATTGTTAGAGCATCAGGCAAAAGATAACTCCAATTGATGAACATGGATCGACTTTTGGCTAATACAGAAATATTGCAAAAGTTGAGCAATAGTACTCCAAAACAAGAAATACAAGACCTCAATATAAATTCAGCAGTAACCACATTCAGATCTCTGCATACCTCGGGCCTCCCGGTTGAGAGGACACGGACCAAAGAAGATTTACCAACATTAGGAGCTCCAACAAGACACAAAGTTGGAGTTTCCAAATCAACAACCGGCATAGCTCGTAAGGCCTACAAACAATCATGACTATTAAGAACTTAAATGTGAAATGAATTTACGAAATGCATTTCCTTAGAATATGAAGGTGAATTTCGGATTTCCATTCCCAGAGGTAAAAAGTACATCCACTAAGATGTAGTTCATTTTCAATTCTACCAGGAATGCTAGTATTTGACACAGAAGCCTTAACAACTAACAAACCCCCTCCCTAAAAAACAAAGGTGTGCACAAAGCCCCAAAGTGAATGCATACAAATAAAAAATACTCCGTATACAATATTCCACTCTCATGCAACTCTTTAACTTAGATATATAGAACATCTTGCAAAGTCATACCTTGGCAATATCCAACAAACTATCAACAGCATTTTTCTCACGGTTGAAAGTCTCTTCTACACATTTGATACCCTTGGAAAAACAACAAGAAGATTAAGATCCTGCATCCGTATAACTGATCACAACTCATAACGGTTTCTAATCAGAAATTTACCTCATTCAACCGTTCCTCGGCCTCTTTCTTAGTCAAAGACTGCAATATTCCAGACAGTTACTGGTTAAAATAGCTCATAGATCACAAGAGCAGAACAAGCACAACAACTGTATATACTGCTCTACTGCAGGATGCGAGTTATAAACACTCACATACAGTAACATGTAGCCATCTCAAAAAACAGAACTAAGCCAAATAGGACAGATTTGAAGTAATTTTCTCTATACCTTAATCTTACTAATTTACTATATTGTTTTTCCTTCCCTCATTCTTCCTACTAAGGAAGACAGACATCGTCTAAAAAAATTGAATACTTCAAGGAAAGTAAAGAGAGAAATTGCCCGTCTTATTAACCACAGAATGAACCCCATCCCATCGAGCACCACATCTGGTTGGTGGGGCATTTTAAGAGATCAATTCGACTGCACGAATATAAAATAATTAGGAAATTGTACATATAAACAACCGTATTAAAATCTGACATAGGAAATCAACCTTGGCACAAAGAGCAGCACGCTCTTTTGCAACAGATGTAACTTTCTTCCGCAGGTTATTTACCTTCCACAAAACCTGGAAAATCATCAAGGGCAAAATGTAAACATACGTTCGACTAATCAAAGCCGAAAGTTCTAACTAGCGATCATAATGCATGAAATTGGACAGATAGAAGACCGGCGATTGGCTTAGTGATTAGCGTACAGTTTTACCTTCACTGCTTCAACTCAAAACAGTAAATGCCACAAGGGTCGCCACATTTTGGTGGTTTTGCATATGCTCATCATTTATGTAAGATCTTTCATTACCGTTCAGAACAATCTTAATAATTCATAAGAAAACCTAAACGGGCTTATGAAAACTTCTTTACAGTGGACATTGAAGTTAAGCCATTAGCAAATGTCCTTGACAAATAACAAGATACCAACACAAATGCAGCTAACCTAATTCTTGCCACTAATGCTCCTGCAACGAGTTATTTGGCCACGATCAATATAAACCGTAGTTGCATTTCTCAGGCTTAAGCCAGTTTTATGGGCCTACCATTTTTCGGTCTCCAAAAGTGTCTCCCTTCAGTTTGTCACATGCTATTCATAGTCGTCGGCATCATCTTCCCTTGGTAGTTGTTTGGTTGCCATCTATTTCTTGGATATGGATAACTATCGAGTTGTTTGGTAGATAAAATCTTTAGAAGAAGGATTCCTAGGGAGTTTTACCGCTACGAAGTAGAGGATATTGCTTATCTAAGGGAACTTAGATAAGTGAGACTTCCCATGAGTAATCCTAACTCCCTCATCAATGAAACAAGTATTACGATTCTTCATGTAATCTTAATTCATAAAAAGTAATAATTCACGAGAATTTTGAGTTCCAACAAGCAATCAGATGAGCTCTTAATTCATTCTAAGAGTTAACATTACACTATTACCTTATCAATTAACGGAATGGCCAACTAAACAAGATAGAAAAGATCTAATGCTTCTGAAAAGATTATGAACATACAGATTTATCGAAAATCCAATAGTTATGCCCTATGGGTAGAGTTATAGTGGCAGCCATCAAAATAACTGGAAGGACAAATAAATATGAGACTGTTTTATAGTTACCTCTTCATAGAACCCATCTCCAAGAGTCAACTCGACAAGAGATCTCTCATAAGGATGCAAGTATCTTTTGTCCGGGAAGTTCTCGGTATAAATTCTGAGAGGAACTGCCAACTCCTGAGGAAAGAATGAAATGAAACGGTCAAACTATAAGCATATTGCAACCTTAGAAGACAATACCAAGAGAGTAATATGATATTTACATTGGAAAGCTTACTTTCATCAGCGCATCAAGTTGTTTAGCACCTCTATTCCTCTCCCGTTTTGCAATATTGGCAATGCCTATCAAACAAGCAAAATAAAATTTTCAATACACTCATGTTAATTATTTTTATACGCAGAGTATTATTTCTATAAACAAGTACCCTTTGTAGGTGAAACCATCTTTGCTTTCCGCAAAGCAGATCCCAGAATATCCGCGGATGGCATCACCATTGGTAGCTTCTGAAAGGCGCCTATGGTCTGAGCTTTCAGCGATTCATCAATCTACAAAAATATGCGTCAGAATGATGAAAAAATTACTATCCTTAGAAAAACCGAGTATAGGAAGAGGAAAGGGTAACTCAGACGTCTTTCTTAGGAGCCCAAATGTCACCTGTAATTTGTCAATCTTTTTAGGTTTTGTACTAGTGATATAGCTTGCAGACACAACATCGGGTGTAGTAGTTTGCATTTCTCTGCAGAAGCACATAACAGGATGGAGCACTGATCGATGCAGCTGCTTGGGAACTAAGCAATCAGATAACACTAATCAGATTGCTAAGTTAACCACAATAGAAAATCTCAGTTATATGAGCCAATAGAGCTGAATCATAGACAAATACAACCTGCATTCATGTTTATCGTCCCTACAGCCCTAATTGACTTTGGTTGTCACTTGATGCTAACCTTTGAACATTAATTAAAAATATATGTATAGATACAATGTAAATTTGTCATTTGATTTATCAAAAATCAAAATAGCTACTATCATATTATCATTTCCAAAAGTTGTAACTATCGTATTATGAGAAAATATGTATCTAGGTCGAGTTTCATTGTCCATTAAAGTCAAACAATGACAATATAATCGCCTGTGAGTAAACGTGGAACCAACATGCAAAGAGTTATACAAGCTTACATTACTTTTTAGAACTCAATTCAGACAAATATGACCCTCAAACCGAGTCGGACATATTGATGTTAGATAAGTTAATATAGAGATGAGTAGAACAATAGCATGTTAGCCTTCGATATAACATCAACTTTAAAACTAAACACCATCCTCAAACCAATCAAACAATCTACTCAAATACCATGTTCACTAAGAAAATCTAACTTATCAAAATCACCCTAATACTCACTTTCACTCGTGGGTCGTGACATTCACAAACTCTCATTTAAGACGAGCACGGGTTAAATAGATACCAAATCATACCACTTGTTGCCTAGAAATTTGTCTTTATTATCATCATGTGGTAATATTTGACCCGTCTTAAGCTTAAGACGGATAATGTCCGTCTCAAGCAAGACTTACTGCGTGACATTTAACCACTAAGCAAACACCATAATCCACCCTAACCAAAAAGCTACAGCTGTAAGAAAATACTCTAACAACAGTAACAACAATGCTATCCCAGTGCCAAAATTGCAGGGTAGGGGTCGGAATTACACAGTCTTACCCTTGTGTTAACAAACTTAACACAAAGTAGTAATTTCCTAATGACCAAAGATGAAAATTGCGTCGAGAACTACATTAAATGACTGCAACTTCACATAAAATGAAGCGCAGCTTTATTAAGCTCAATTAAATACAGTAAAGCAATAAAAAAAAAGGGATAAGAAGAAAAAGAAAAAGAAAAAGATGTTACCTTTAGAAAATTTGTGGGTTTTGAATATCATTCTATTTGAAGGAATTCTCCAAAGTTCAATCACATTGAAAGCTGCAATCATTTTGGAATGCTCTTCTGTGTATTTCTAAGTTCTAATTACTCAACGCAATAATGGGAGTAACTGGAATTAAACAAAGAAGCCATTACAAATTTGCAAGAAACAAAACATAAAGTTACATTCAAGCAAAAAGAAGATGAAAGATTGAAACTTTACCAAATGAAGGATGAAATTTAAGGTTGGGTGAAATAATTGTCAAGTAAATTTATGTACCTGAATGCTTAAGGTGGTGAGTCGAAGCTTGAATTAATTAATGGACGTGGGGAATTAATTAGCGTTGTAAACCCAAATTAATTAGAGCTGGACATCGGGCCGAGTCACGGGGTCAGTGTGGGCAATTCTGGGTTGACCACGTGAAAAGTGGGTCACGATGGCAATAGAGTCAGTCGGGTTTGGATTGGTCGAGTCACCATATTCTTTCGGGTCAAGTCGAATGTGGATTGGGTTAGGTCATTTTGAGCACATTGATGTGCTAGGTCCATTAAGGTTGGGTTAGGCGTCATATCATTTATAGATTTGACTATTAGTTTTTTACTTTTTTAAACTTCATTTTTTTATCAATAATTCACACCCTTTGTATTTGATTGGATTTTCATGGTGTGGATAAAAAACAAAGGATTAAATGCGACAAATCTTGGATTGTATATTTATTAGTTTTGTCTTAGACGTCTAATTAAATTGGTTCATCATGTTGCCAAAATCGCAACTATGTAAGCTAATCTTATCTCGGTGTGAAAAAGAAAAATAAAAAAGTGCCAGTAATTTTATTTTACCATTATATATTTTATTTACATTTGTTATTAAGTATAACAGATGATGCTAAATATTAAATCGCTTCCATTTGAATCAAATTAAGCTTAATTCTAGGTCATCAATCATATAGAGCATCTTGAGTCGGGCTCACATGTGTTCATTTCGAGTCCATTGATGTGCTAGGTCGAGTAAGGTTGGGTCAGGTGTCAGATCATTTATAGGTTTGACCAGTAGTTTTTTAAACTTCGTTTTTTTTTACCAATAATTCACACCCTTTGTATTTGATTGGATTTTCTTGGTGTGGATAACAAACAAAGGATTAAATGCGACACATCTTGGATTGTATTTCATTTAGTTTTGTCTTAGGCGTCTAATTAGATTTATTCATCATGTTGCCAAAATGGCAACTATGTAAGCTAATCTTATCTTGGTGTGAAAAATAAAAATAAAAAAGTGCTAGTAATTTTATTTTACCATAATATGGTTTATTTACGTTGTTATTAAGTAAAACGGTAAAACACATCAAGCTAAATACTAAATCACTTTCTTTTGAATCAAATTAGGCTTAATTGTCGTCTTGTAGATCATCAATCTTATAGGTCATATTGAGTCGAGCTCATAAGTGTTCATTCGTATAGTAATAAGATTTTTCTCTAAAAAACACATTAGCAATGTCATTGGCTTCATTGCAACTTTGCAAGTCCCTTTACACCAAATAAAGATGCCCGGAGTACAAGCGAGCAAATACACTTGTGAAACTTCACTATCTGTGGAAATAATAATACATTTATAATACAACCGGGTTTACATAATTACATTCCCACACTATACGCAAAATAAATCTCAAGTACAAGCTGAATCTTGATAAAATCATTACCGAAAAACCTATTTTAATGACTTTGGAAGGCAAAGGTCAAGAAGGCGGAGACCCAAGCTTAGAGTCACAGTCTAATATGGTAAATCTGTCGGAATGATTTGACCAAGCAAATGAAGGTTGCCCTTGAAAAAAATGAAAACCAATGAAACGAGCGGACATCTTCGAGCCAGAATAACAGTAAGGGTTGGTGTCGACCACTAACATGGAAAAGACGTCAAGGAGCTTCTTTTCCTCGCAAAACACAATTTGTTGATTTGTCTACGTTTGGCTTCAATGCTTTCTGTATACCAGTGTAGGGTATTCCGGAGACCACATGTTGTTCTCGACATATTCCAGAAGCTCCTCCTGTAAGAACATATCAAATTTCAACGCAAGATTATTGTCATGGTTCTCTCCGTTGCTGAACCATTGACAGAGATAGCAGTCAAATACTCTCTCTTGCACCTGTGTACCATGTTCCAGCACGGATAATACTTGAAAACTTAATTTTGAACTAAAATATGAGAGTATTTCATAAATAGGAAAGTCCGGCACTTGGAGAGATATTTCATGTTGGATACTTCTCGGTCCAAATCATAGGTAAGCGGTAAGCCCTATACTGAATACAAAAGGACAAAACTCTACCTCATTTAACCTCTGAAGCTCCCTTGGATCCATGTCACGGTAGCCTTCTGCAACGTCCTCTTCTAAAGCTTCTTTGACGACTGCTGCTGCAATTTGCTTCGTGATGTCCCGAATTCTGCAAAGTTCAAAGTGTAAATACAAACAGGTCTTTTTAAATATCGACAAGGTAGCAAAATACTCTCTGATAACCTTGATGTTGATGGATAGATAACACCATTAAGCACCTCCTCTTCAGTCATGTATGCTGCCAACCTGTAGATTAATTAAAGTTTAAGGCCCACAAATAGATCACTAATTACCCTAACCATGAGAATAAATAGTTTTTGCCTTTTGACAGATATTTCGTCAAGTACAATCTTTGCCCACATCCCACAGGCTTCAGTTTAGATGTATAATGTATATTGTAATATGATAAACAAGCAAAAAGAGTGTACAGATTATAGACTATCAGAGTTAGGACATTCATGAGTAAATGAATGAATTCCGTTAACAAAAAGTTCACATTCGACTCCTCAAACTCTGGTTAAGATCTCACAAAAATGTTGAATCTTACCGCTCAGCGGCAGCCTGTAACATGCCATCCGTGATGATTCTAGAGCCGGAGAGAAGGGCACCAAGTCCTATCCTAAATTCATCAAAACAAAATATTTCTTGAATAATAATAATAATAAAAAAAAAAACAGGTATATCAAAAGCTAATGAAGTGTAAACTAACCCTGGGAAAAGGTACATATTATTTCCTTGGTTGCTGTGACCAATTTTACCATTTCCTGCCATTTAAACGTTCAGATTAGAAATGAGATACACACTAGCACATTCCAAGGAAGTTACCATATTCAATGCATACCAAGATCAACACTTTCGAATGGGCTGCCACTTGCATATACAGCGTGATCACCTACAATGGAGAATGCTTCCTGAGGGGTGCATTCAGCTGTGGAAAAAAAAAGTGAAGGGAAGAAAGTTAACATAGTCCATGAAAAAACCATAAAATTTGTGAAAAAGTCTTGCGATAAAAAAAGTAGAACTTGACAAAATCCATATAAACTGCATTAAGTATGAGAAAACATACCATTTTTTGTAGGATTTGACATTGCAAAGATAGCAGGTCTTGTCGATGTTGAGCTTTTAAGGGCTTCCAAAACCTAATCACAGGATGAAAGGGAGATTCAGAAATACCAAACCTATACTGTATCACAGCATCTTACGATTTAAGTAGGCTGGGAAGGCTGGATCTAAAGTACCCATCCGAAAAGCTTTCATAAACATCACCCCAGTGTCTCAAGACATCTACTTTAGAAGAATATTCTTGCAAGAGAAGATCCTGGACGACTTTGCACTACAGTTTGAGATAATTGACAAGGACAAAAGTGTTGAGCTAAATAACACTCAAAGATCTGAATGCATGATAAATAGAGCTAAGAAGTAATATTAGAATATAAACATGGTGAGAGGAAGAAAAGAAAATCCCAGGAAAAGCTACTAAAACAGAAAAAATAAGGCTGTACATTCTGAATATACAGGGAAAGCAAGAGAAAAAGGAAATATATCACATTCGTTAAACTTAAATGGCTAATAGAACAAAAAAGGGGTTTAAGCTTTCAGGTTACATAGATGCTTATCTTATGGATGGACCAGGACTAGCAATTTTCCAACGACCAAATTAGTTGGTCTATCAATTAGTGCGCACAAGCATGGTAGTCATAATCACCAGAGCCTCCTAAGAGGATCCGTCGTCAATGAGGTTAGTGGAGTCAGACAGTCATTACCTTTTTCCCTTTAGACAGAAAGAGGCTGTTTCTTTTCTCAAAAAAGAAAAAAAAAGAGGTGGTTTTTGGATGCCAATTTACAGAGGAATAAACACACAAGTTTTTGGAGCCATTTTGACTTTGTCGGCTTGTCCGTTATACACTTATACCAAAGCATAGTAGTGTGTGCACATCCTAATAATCTTGATTTGCAGGAAGAGTCAGAAAAACACAGAAGAATTTTCATGAATGCACTAGGTTTAGGCCTACCTCTGTTGAGAACAAACCACCAACAGCAGACAATCCGAGAAGTACATCAGGCTTCACTTGCTGAACCTGTAACATATAAAAATAAAATTACAAAACTACTTCCTCCATTTCTAAATATGGTTCACACCTTCCATGGCACAAGAATTAAGGAGGGTAATGTGGGGTCACAAATCACATGAACCACAAATAACAAAACCAAAAAGGAAGAAATCAAAGTGGAAGCTTATTGCGAGACATCCTAAAATTGCAAGACAGAAGGAGTAATACATATGAGCGTATCCAACTAAACATGATATTACGACATGATACTGTGCAAAAGGGTCACTTTAATATACCATAGCAGTTGTCATTATTTGCTTGCATGAAAGGGTCACCATTTTTTAAAATAAGTAATAGGCAATATTAATTAAAGGAGACCACAGGAGTGACGCCGTGACGCCAAGAAAGTGTAACATAACTGGAGCAAATTAGGCACCAATAAATTCACTTCTAGAAAGAAAGGGACTTCATTGGAGTATGGATGTCCTACCATATACTCCGACCATCCCAATAATATATGTCCGCATTTGGATTTGGTGGTCAGATCATGTCAACATTGACCAGCGTCTTCTCATAATGTACAGTAGCTATAACTTTTGCAAAATTAGTTATCTTGGAAAATTTGAAGTGATGAATTTTACAATTTATATCTACACATACTTGGGGAAATTAATCGTCAATTTGACATAAGTTGACCATGAAAGTCAAATGAGAACAATATAAATGGGATGAGGTAGTAGTTCACATTCATAATGCTCATTATGATGTGACTCCCTTCAACATTATTGAAAGGAACTCTTCCACACACTAGTATCAAGAAAGAGAAAATTTCAGGGTTATCTCATTGAAAAAGCAAGATGTCTTTCTAACAAGGTGGCACCTATGTTCATGATTTGAAGCAGCAAACCCTTTTTGAAGGCTAAGAATACAATGCAATTGAAGAGGGAACTACATGAAATACTCCATACATTATAATGCCTGGACTCGAATGTAAGCATCAGATATGGAACCAACTACTTGATGAGAAAATAGATAGATGTCATCTAAGCATTAGTTCCCTTCGTCAAGTACTAACTTCCATTTATAAAATGAAGATTAAATAATCCTATAAGATAGTAGAGTTAGGATATCAGCCAAGCTATGCTACTTTGACGCTTCATAAAAGCTCGCGTACCCGTGTCCGACACTTGGCACTTGGACATTGATATGACACCTCGACACTTCATTTTAGACTAATAACTTGAAAATTTTTCATAAAATAGCCGAGTCCGACATTTGGGTACGCACCCGTGTCCGATCCTTCGACCCGAGTCTGGGTAACATAGCAGCCAAGTGACAAACAAACGAAATGAAAGTCCTAGCATTTTTAGTATTAAATAGCATCTGGTAAACTTCTGAGGGATCATGTCGCACAAAAACTGGAAACTCTACTAGTAATTGAGAACCAGAAATGACGATCACTAACCACTTCCACCAGGCTAGCCCCTTCCTTCAACCCTTGGCGACTAATTTCATTCGCCTTTCTTGCAAATGGTCGTACATCTGGATCAATATCTTCACGGTCCTCTGTAACAAGTCCCTGAAATGCACAGTGGAACAACTTATACCTAAACACACACTGACACCTTACTCCCTTAGTCTTTGCTAATCAGCAGTACAACTAAAACCAAAAGTTCCAAATTTTTAGTCATGATCCAATCCATAAAAAGTAGGCCGAGTCTAGATTACAAAGTGAAGTTGTTCAATTTCCAACAAGTCCAAAATGCATCAGGATCAGGAATAGAGTACTGTGAGATCCCACACTACTCTATTCCTGATCCTGATGCATCAAGATTGCCATGCATCAAGATTCAGGAATAGAGTACTACGAGACCCACTTTGGAAAATTACATCAAGATTTACTCACCTTGGCATCAACAACCCAGAATTGGCGGCTTGCACTTTCAAAGGCAGATTCATTGTTTCCTAGCATCCTAGCCATGGTTTTCCTAGCAGCATTAAGAACACCTACTCCTGCACTGTTGGATCCAAAATAACCTAAGCTGGTTAGACTTCGAAAGACTTTCCGTGAATTGATATATATTACTAGGAATTTATCACGAGCGCATAGAATATTTAAGATTCTTAAGTCTAACCTTCCCGCTCCTGCAACAACAATTTTTTGTTTAGGGAAGTCAATCATTGGCCTTCCTTGAGCCCTGACAGCTCCCAAAAGCCCCGCAATTGCAACACCTGCTGTTCCCTGTTTCCAGCAGCAGATCAGAATCAAGGATATTCAAGATATTCAAGCCATTCAAATACAGTGCGCACGAAAATGAATTACTTCGCTTGTTGAAACCCATAAAAGTAAGTATAAACTCAATGTAACTAATAAGGCCTGTTAGGACTATTATACACCGTATCCTTTTCTCCCAAACATCACAAGCTTCTTATATTGTGAAAGAGGACAAATGTGTCAAGTGGGGAGAACAAAACAAGTGTGCTGAATTGTGGCGAAAGTCTTTTTCCGGGTTGTCAATAGATAAGTAAATGACATTGTGTTTATCACAAAATCACAAAAAATAAACAATAAAAGAAAATAGGTATTTGCCAATAGCATCCAGATACCTGTACGTCATCATTAAACATTCTGTAGTTATGCCTATAACGTTGTAATAACTTGAAAGCCCATTTGCTCTGAAAATCTTCAAACTGCAGAAAATAAAACAAGAGGGGAAAAATGTTACAGGATTTCAACGAAATTCTTAATAATCCTACAGAAAGCAGAAGCAGTAACAACAAGAAAGTCTCACCTGAACAATAACATGAGGCCAACGAGTAAAAACAGCCTCCATAAATTCATCAATAACTGCAAGATATTCCTCACCTTCAAGACGGTGCTCCTGCAATCCCAAATCTGCAGATAGGAGTATGAAAATGTTAAACATGCAATCCCGCATCTGCAGCTTAAGATATAATAATGCAACCTTTCTTTCATCAATTTTTTTTTTACATAATTTAGAACTCAGAAGTACAGGCATGTTATTCTTAACCAACATCAATTTATTTCATCAGGTCAATAAAGAGGAAGTATGTGCGTTTTCAGCTCTTTGAGGGTCTTCACAAAGAGAAAAAAGATTTCTCCAAGATGATTTCTAATGATAATCTAATTTTGGGAGGCAACAAATTTACCAATGCAACCTACTGCATTGGATCTCACAGAATCAAAGAGGAACTACGCACAAATGTGATGCAGTGGACAGCAACACTATACTGTGAAAAGGTAGAGTAATAACGTAGAACTCCATTGATGAACATGAGGGAAGCCATTAGAGAAAAATTGACAAAGAAGACAACTTAAGATATTTGTTTGTAGAGAGAAGTAAATAAAGGTGTTTTGTATTGATCTGAATTAATTAATTATTTACATCTGTGTTAGTTGTTTATATACAAAATCTGTTAGTCTACTTGACATGTCATCAATCCATGTGCTACCAATCTATTGGACAATATTAGCCTACACCTTGTTCTTCAATATTATCAGAAATGACAACTTTCTCACATCCCCCTCAAGTTGGGAATCATCTGTAGAAATTGTAATCCCAACTTGGAAGCCAAAAACATATGTTGATTGTGTCCCAGTGGCTTAGTTAGAAGATCAGCTAGCTGTAGATTAGTGCGCAAATGAGCTGTAGAAATGAATCCTTCTTGTACTTTGTCTCTTATGTAATGGCAGTCTATATTCAAGTGCTTAGTCCTTTCATGAAAAACTGGATTTGCAGCTATGTGTATGACTGCTTTATTGTCGCAGAAAAGAGTGACAGGAAGAGGTACTTTTACCCTGAAATCAGTGAGTAAACCATGTAACCAAGTCAGTTCACCAGCAGCATATGACATAGCTCTATACTCGGATTCTGCGGCAGATTTAGAGACGTTCTTTTGTTTCTTGGTTTTCCAGGAAATCAAAGATTCTCCCAGAAATACACATTGTCCAGTGAATGACCTACAAGTGGTCTGACAAGCTCCGCAGTCAGCATCACAATAACCTCTAAGAGTTAGATCACTTGCAGCAGAATAAAACAATGCAGCCTTTGTAGTGCCCTTGAGATATCTCAGAACATGGACTGCAGCATGCATATGAGGTTCTCTGGGTGTACTCAAAAATTGACTAAGATGCTGAGTAGCATATGAGAGATCAGGCCTTGTAAGATTGAGGTAAAGGAGTTTACCTACAATTTTCCTGTAACTTTCAGGGTCAGGTAGTAGTTTTCCTTGTTCAAGACTTAATCTCAAACCCTTTGGCAAAGGAAAAAGTGCTGGTTTACAGTTCAACATACCAGCATCCTTGAGCAAATCCTGAACATACTTCTGTTGACTCAATAACAGTCCCTCAGTATTCCTGGTTACCTCTATACCCAGAAAATAACGAATTTCCCCCAAATCTTTTATAGTAAAAGCAGCATCTAGTTTGGACTTGAGTATCTGAAGGAAATATGTATCAGTATCAGTCAACAACAGGTCATCAACATATACTAGTACTATTGAAAGTAACCCCTTTGACTCTCTAGTAAAAAGAGAGTAATCATATTTAGATTGAAGAAATCCCATGGATAAAAGGAGTTTAGTCAATGCAAGGTTCCACTGTCTCGAAGCCTGTTTCAGCCCATATAGTGACCTCTTTAACTGACAAACTTTCCCTGCTACAGTTGTATATCCCTCTGGGGGAACCATGTACACCAACTCATCTAAATACCCATGCAAAAAAGCATTATTTATGTCAAGTTGATGAATTGTCCAATGCCTTATAGAAGCTACAGCAAGAAGGACCCTTAGAGTGGAGAATTTGGCAACTGGTGAAAAGGTTGCCTTATAATCCTTACCCTCTACTTGATTATAACCCTTAGCCACAAGTCTGGCTTTATATCTTTCAACAGTGCCATCTGGATTAAACTTGATTTTATACACCCACTTGGACCCTATGGGTTTATGTCCAGAAGGCAAATCAGTGACAACCCATGTGCCATTCTTCTCTAATGCTTCTATTTCCTTAGTCATAGCAGTAACCCACAGAGGGTCTTGCTTAGCTTGCATATAGGTGGTGGGTTCAACCACAGACATCACATTATTGAGTGACTTTATCAGGTGAGAGGGATAAGATTCTTGGTCAAGAAGAGAAAATGCTGAATCACACACAGCAATATTGGTGAAAGATTTCAAGGTTGGACAAACAAAATCTTTATATTTTGCAGGAATCTTCCTTGGCCTTTGTGATTGTGTTATAACAGGAGTGATGGTCTCAATGGTGTCATTATCACCAGCCATATCATGGAAATTATTATTAGTACTTATATGATCATGAAAAATATTATTTGGATCATTATGAGTACTATTTGTTGTATTGTCAGTGTTACTGTCAGGAACATCATTTGTATTAGTAGTATTGTGAAAATTTGTGGTATTAGAAGTATTTATATTACTTGGAACAAAACTTTCTTCAGGCAAGTCAGATGGATAATAAGGATAAGAAAATGTATCATTTTGAGGTGGGTGAAAGATACTCTGTGATGAACCATGAGACTTATAAGGAAAAATGTGTTCTTGAAACACCACATCTCTACTAATGATTATCTTTTGGGTAGTCAAATCAAACAGTTTGTAAGCTTTCTGTCCATGGGGATATCCCAGAAAAATACATTGTCTGCCCTTGGACTGAAACTTATCCCTTTTGTGACTGGGAACCAAAGCAAAACACTGACAATCAATGGTCCTAAGATGTCCATAAGATGCGGGATGTCCTAATAACAGCTCATATGGAGTTTTCCATGAAAGAATTTGGCTAGGAAGTCTATTAATGATGTATGTTGCAGCTAGTAGACATTCCCCCCAGAACCTCTTAGGCAAATGTGCATGAAGCATCAAAGCCCTGGCTGTTTCAACAAGGTGTCTGTGTTTTCTTTCGACGCGACCATTCTGTTGAGGTACACCAGGTGCACTCTTTTGATGCAATATTCCTTTATCAGTAAATAATTGCAAACAAGTACTCTGTATCAGCTCAGTACCATTATCACTCCTTACCAGTCTAATGACCTTCCCATATTGAGTACTGACTAGGTTGAAAAAGGACTCGACAGTTTTACTAACTTGGGTCTTATCTTGCAAAAGAAAGGTCCAAGTGACTCTTGAATGGTCATCTACAATGGTTAAAAAATAGTGTGCTCTAGTGATGGAAGCTACTCTATATGGACCCCATAAATCAATGTGGATTAGATCAAAAATATTCTCAGCCCTCGATGGGTATCTTTGAAAAGGTAGCTTGTGTAACTTGGCCATAATACAAATGTCACAAGAATATGATTTCAAATCAGTAGCATTGATACCAGGTATATGTTTCAGTTTCACAGAAGAAGTGTGATCTAAACGAGCATGCATAAGCTCAATAGCACTATGTGATTTACACCTAGTCTCATTATTACAAAGCATACAAAAGATATCAGATTGAAACTGACTATTATCCAGACTACTAACTGAACAAACAGTTGTGTCTTTATTATGACTGAAATTGTGAACTGAAGAAGCATTCTGCACTGACAAGTGCTGCAACTTGTATAGACCTCCATCTTTCTGTCCAACAGCCAAGATGTGGTTCTCATGGTCCTGTATCACACAGGCATGAGCATCAAATTGAATGGTTAAATCATTATGAGAGATCAATTTGCCAATGGATAGCAAACCGGGTTACGAAACATCGTCGACGTTTTATAAAACATCGTCGACGTTTTTTATAAAAAAGACCGTCACTACCCTTTTCCTCTCTAACTTCAATTCTTCTCTTTCACTCTCCTCTCCTCTCCCTCTCCCGTACAACCACCACCACGACCCCACCACCACCACCACGACCCCCCACTGCCGCCATCGTCTACCACCAGTAGCCACCACCACCGGCCTAAGGTAAGTTTTTAATTTCTTTTTATTTTTGAAATCGTTTTTACATTGAAATATGTTTAATTGATTTGAATTTGGTGGTTTATACGTTTAAATGTTATGAATTTGTTTATGTATATATGTTTAATTGATTTGAATTTGTGAAATTTGGATTAAAGTTGTTGAATACGGTTTTTTGATTTATGTTGTTGAAGACCGTTTTTGAGTTGTTTGCATGTTGGAAATGTATTATGGCGAAATTTGTGGAAGTAGTGAAAGAGGATTATTAGATTTATGTTGTCGGAAGACGGTATTGGTTGTTGGTAAAGAAAAAGCCCCCTTTTTGGACGTTGGTCACCAATACCAACGTCTGGGTTGGACGTTGGTGTTGATGACCAACGTCCAGGGTGGACGTTGGTCAGCAACACCCACGTCTGGCCCAGACGCTGGTATTGGTGACCAACGTCTGGGCTGGACGTTGGTGTTGCTGACCAACGTCTGGGCTGGACGTTGGTGACCAACACCAACGTCTGGTCGTGACATTTTTTGTTTTTGCGTTGTTTTCGATGGTTTTGAACGTTGACGATGATTATTTGTTTAATCATATGTAATTTAACTCGTGTTTATATGTTTATGATTCTCGTTATTTCAAATGTTTTTTGTAATGAGTTTATGTTTGTTTGTCGATTGTCTATAACGTTATATTAATTTACATGCAGATGGATAAAGAAAAAAACATTATGGTGGTCCCTGATCGTACGAAAGGCCGAAAAGTGACGGCATCTAAGCGGCGTGTACCCGGAGTGCGTCAAACCGGAGTTGTCTTTCGTCCTACTCGGTCAGAGGGTATGGACGTTTCCCCTACGCCCCCGCCTGCTGTGAGCGAGACAGTTTTTCCGTCAGTTTTTTATAGGGTAGGTGCCGTTGATGCTGGTAATGTTGACGGCGGTTCAGGATCTGAGTCGGAGGGGGCGGCAGAGCAGTCCGATGACGAGTGTTTTATAGAGAACCAGGCAGCCGAACCAACAGGTAAGACGGTGGTACAGGTTGGTAGAGGACGATATGTGCCGGTTAGTCAGGGTTCATCTAGCACGGGTAGGAAGAAGACGAAGAGGGATTTGTCTTGACGTCTTAGTGGCGTGGTTGAGGGTGGACCGGTTCACCTCAACGTCTTACGTAGTTTCGGTGGGCACGTGGCTTATAGTAGTTGGACGGAGGCCAAGCCGGCGAGATCGTGGCTCAAGTGTTACGAGAGGCCCGGTTGTATGGAGGCTATGAACGGGATGAAGGTGCCGGAGCTGGTTGCCCAGAGAGTTAGTGAGAGTGGGCTTGGTGTTTTGAGGAGTTGTGTGACCACCGGCATAGATGAAAATGAGGGCTGCGAAACATCGTCGACGTTTTTCAAAAAAAAGACCACTATTACCCTTTTCTCTCCTTCCTCTCTCTAACTTTTTCTCTAAAATTCTAAAACCTCATAAACTAATCTAAACAACTTACACAAAAATTTGAAAGACGGTTTTCATATAAAATTAAACGGTATTCAATGGCGGACAATGAATCATCGGTACGTTATGCAAACTCTTTAACGTAATTTTTGTTTTGTTTCTTTAGTTTTCCATTGCATTATATGTTGAATAATACAATTATGGCTTTCTTTGTTAGTGTTTCGTTACTAGCCTATGACATTTGTTGATTCTTGAACACCCTTTTGAAGTCGATTTATAGTTTTTATGCCGAATTCATGAATATTGATATGATTTTTGGACGATTTAGGGTAGGTAACTCTACATTGGACGTTGATATGGGGAACCAACGTCCAATATAGACGTTGATAAGCAATGTTGACGTCCCACCTAGACGTTGATACCCCCTATCAACGTCCAAGGTGGACGTTGCCAACAATCATCAACGTCTATGGACGTTATGATCTATGTATAACGTCTGTCCTAGACGTTGACACCCTATATCAACGTCTAGGTTAGACGTTATGTATAGTGTTCAACGTCTACAGTGGACGTTGAACTAGTGGTTCAACGTTTTTTTGAAGTTTACTTGCGTATTTTCGTGTTTTCGTGTAATTTCTCGTGTTTTCGCACGGTTTAATTAAGCTTTAATGTAATTTCCGCTTGTAAACAGGGTTCATTTGAGGAATTTGTCGATAACGGGTTCGATTTCAACCCTTTATTTGTGACGGAAATAGTTTTTGAGACTCGTGACGAAGCGTTTGATTGGGCCCAAAAGATAGCGTTTGATAATGGGTTTGCATTGGTGAAAGCAACTAATGGAGCGAAAAACCGTAGCGAACCCGACTTGTTATCTTCATATTTGCGTTGTTCTAGGTACGGGAGGCCACCGGGAGAGTATGATCCCGATAATCCTAGGAAAAAATCCGGTTCACCTAAATGTGATTGCAAATTTCGTATTCGAGCCGTGCAAAACAAGTTTCGGGGTTTCGACGATAAACCCATAATACTTTGGAACATTGTGATCGCCGATGGTTATGGGAAGCACAACCACAAGTTGGTAAAGTACAAGGATGGACATAGGCATTTTGCGGGTTTAACTGAAGAAGAGAAAGAGTATGTGAAACAACAAGTCCGGGCCTCGATTCCCCCGATGGATATTAAAAACGGTCTTCATCAAAGAATCCCGGAAAAACCGCAACCCTCAAGCACCCAAATATATAGTGAGACAACCAAGCTTAGGCGTGAAATGAGAGGGAATCGAAATCCCGCTCAACAAATGTTGTCCTTAGCTGTAGAAGCGAAATATGTGCATTGGCATGAGAAGAATCCCGAGACATGTGAGCTTTCTCATGTTTTTATGTCTCATCCGGAAGCCGTGAAGCTGTTTCGTACCTATCCACATGTTGTGCTTATTGATTCGACGTACAAGACCAATGTGTACAAGATGACACTCGTTGAGCTTGTTGGTGTCACACAATGTGGATCTTCATTCTTGATTGCTTGTGTATTGATTCCTTCTGAGTCGGAAGATGGGTACAAATGGTTATTGAAGAAGTTGGGAATGCTTCTCGAGTTCACCGAAGCATCTATTTCAGCATTTGTCACTGATCGGGAGTTGGGTTTGATCGCGGCTCTACGGCCCGTCTATCCTCTTACACCTCACTTGTTGTGTCGTTGGCACTTGAATCGTGTTGTTGAGAGCAAAGCACAATCGTGGTCAAAGCATGAGTGGCGCACAAAGCATATCATGGGCAATGAAGAGCATGGTTGGAATGGAGTGATAAATGCTACTACCAAGGAAGAGTACGAGTTGCGTTGGGCCGCCTTTTGTAAAAATTGGAAGGTAGTGGCGACTTATGCGGCGAAAACATGGGGCCTGTACTCAACAGGGTTCGTATTATGCTACACGAACCGGTATTTCCATCTTGGAAACACGGCTACTTCCCGGGTGGAGTCCTCTCATTCTCTTTTGAAGGCTTGGTTGAAAAGTTCTAGCCTAACCCTTGATACTATGTGGTCCCGTATTCATTCTATGCTTGAAGGACAACACTCCAAAATAAGAAAAGAGCTCGAGGAGTCAAGAAGTAAACCTCGTCATACATCTCATTTGTTTTCTTTGTTGAAAGGAAAGGTGTCCTTAAAAGCCATCGGGATTATGGAAAATGAAACTAAGAGGGGAATTGAGTTAGGGATCGGGTTGGTAAATGGATGCGGTTGTGCTTTAAGAACTACTCATGGCTTACCTTGTGCTTGTCTCTTGGTTGGTTTGAAAAACAATGATGAGAGAGTTCACCTTGATCAAGTTCATTCATTTTGGAGGACATTGGAGTATGGCAATGATGACACAATGCCGAAAAACGATAACGATGCCTTTGAAGAGCTCGTCAATGAAATGAGTAGTAGTGATCCGGCAAGTAAGAGATCTTTCATTGAGAAGATGCGCACCTTTCTTAGCTTCATCCGGAAGACGAGTACGTATTGCCACCCGTTATTAGAGAAAACCCCAAAGGTCGACCAAGAGGATCTACTACTAGGAACAAGCCATTTTTTGAACATGTAAAGAGGAAGTTTGGGACAGCTGGTTCAGATGGATCGACGACCGCTCAACAAACAACAGTTGGTGATTTTGATGAGGAGAGGGTCGGTGCACCTTTGGAATTGGCTTACACTAGGGGTCCTTTGTCAAGCTGGAATAAAAGATGGGGGGTCCCGGAGGAGATGTGGTGTTTTTTTTATGGTTGGGTGGATGTAGGTGATGATGGTCATTGTGGTTTTCGAGTATTGTCTCATGCTGCCCGGGGTCGAGAAACTGACCATCTAGTGATGCGATAATGGTGTGCTCGAGAGATTAGGGGTTTTGAGGTGTACAAAGATTATTTATATGCGGCCTACGTCACAAATAATGGTTTTACTATGTTTGACAACACTTTGAGGCGCATTGAATTTTCCAACAACACCGGTTGTGGTCAAGAACATTGGATGCATGACGTTGATCTGTATGTTTTCGCATCGTTGTTTAACTGGGCAATTTGTGTCATAGGTAAGGCCCCGTCTAGTCCGAGTACATGGCAATGTAGTACATTTTTGCCTTTAAGAAGTTGTCCTCAAAGTCCAGTCCCATATGGTGTTTTATGGAATTTAAATCACCACCAACATTGGATGCGGTTGCATTGTAGTGGACCACCTCAAGAAGTTCCAATGCCTACAATAGAGATGACTTGGGCGGGGTATAGAGAACAAAATGTTGCACACTATGAAGATTTGTACAAGACAAATTTCGAAAACTGACATACATGTATGGGAACGACACCTAGAGTGCGTCGCACAAGAAGGGATAAGTCTTGACTGTTGTACTTGTGTAATTGATAGATATTTATGTATTATTTTTTCTCCCGTAGAATAAAGTGGATACATAAAGGAGATAAAGGTACGGGAGATAAAGGTACGGGAGATAAATTTCTTTTATGTCCTTTATGTATCCACTTTATTCTACTGTTGTCAACGTCAATTTTATTTAATCAAAAATAAATTGAGATAAAAGAAGAAAAAATAAAGTGGATACATAAAGGACATAAAAGAAATTTATCTCCCGTAGAATAAAGTGGATACATAAAGTGGATACACAAAGGAGATAAAGGTACGGGAGATAAATTTCTTTTATGTCCTTTATGTATCCACTTTATTCTACTGTTGTCAACGTCAATTTTATTTAATCAAAAATAAATTGAGATAAAAAAAAAAAAATAATACATAAATATCCATCAATTACACAAGTACAACAGTCAAGACTTATCCCTTCTTGTGCGACGCACTCTAGGTGTCGTTCCCATACATGTATGTCAGTTTTCGAAATTTGTCTTGTACAAATCTTCATATTGTGCAACATTTTGTTCTCGATACCCCGCCCAAATCATCTCTATTGGAGGCATTGGAACTTCTTGAGGTGGTCCACTACAATGCAACTGCATCCAATGTTGGTGGTGATTTAAAATCCATAAAACACCATATGGGACTGGACTTTGAGGACAACTTCTTAAAGGCAAAAATGTACTACATTGCCATGTACTCGGACTAGACGGGGCCTTACCTATGACACAAATTGCCCAGTTAAACAACGATGCGAAAACATACAGATCAACGTCATGCATCCAATGTTCTTGACCACAACCGGTGTTGTTGGAAAATTCAATGCGCCTCAAAGTGTTGTCAAACATAGTAAAACCATTATTTGTGACGTAGGCCGCATCAAAATAATCCTTGTACACCTCAAAACCCCTAATCTCTCGAGCACACCATTCTCGCATCACTAGATGGTCAGTTTCTCGACCCCGGGCAGCATGAGACAATACTCGAAAACCACAATGACCATCATCACCTACATCCACCCAACCATCAAAAAAACACCACATCTCCTCCGGGACCCCCCATCTTTTATTCCAGCTTGACAAAGGACCCCTAGTGTAAGCCAATTCCAAAGGTGCACCGACCCTCTCCTCATCAAAATCACCAACTGTTGTTTGTTGAGCGGTCGTCGATCCATCTGAACCAGGTGTCCCAAACTTCCTCTTTACATGTTCAAAAAATGACTTGTTCCTAGTAGTAGATCCTCTTGGTCGACCTTTGGGGTTTTCTCTAATAGGGGGTGGCAATACGTACTCGTCTTCCGGATGAAGAAAGGTGCGCATCTTCTCAATGAAAGATCTCTTACTTGCCGGATCACTACTCCTCATTTCATTGACGAGCTCTTCAAAGGCATCATTATCGTTTTTCGGCATTGTGTCATCATTGCCATACTCCAATGTCCTCCAAAATGAATGAACTTGATCAAGGTGAACTCTCTCATCATTGTTTTTCAAACCAACCAAGAGACAAGCACAAGGTAAGCCATGAGTAGTTCTTAAAGCACAACCGCATCCATTTACCAACCCGATCCCTAACTCAATTCCCCTCTTAGTTTCATTTTCCATAATCCCGATGGCTTTTAAGGACACCTTTCCTTTCAACAAAGAAAACAAATGAGATGTATGACGAGGTTTACTTCTTGACTCCTCGAGCTCTTTTCTTATTTTGGAGTGTTGTCCTTCAAGCATAGAATGAATACGGGACCACATAGTATCAAGGGTTAGGCTAGAACTTTTCAACCAAGCCTTCAAAAGAGAATGAGAGGACTCCACCCGGGAAGTAGCCGTGTTTCCAAGATGGAAATACCGGTTCGTGTAGCATAATACGAACCCTGTTGAGTACGGGCCCCATGTTTTCGCCGCATAAGTCGCCACTACCTTCCAATTTTTACAAAAGGCGGCCCAACGCAACTCGTACTCTTCCTTGGTAGTAGCATTTATCACTCCATTCCAACCATGCTCTTCATTGCACATGATATGCTTTGTGCGCCACTCATGCTTTGACCACGATTGTGCTTTGCTCTCAACAACACGGTTCAAGTGCCAACGACACAACAAGTGAGGTGTAAGAGGATAGACGGACCGTAGAGCCGCGATCAAACCCAACTCCCGATCAGTGACAAATGCTGAAATAGATGCTTCGGTGAACTCGAGAAGCATTCCCAACTTCTTCAATAACCATTTGTACCCATCTTCCGACTCAGAAGGAATCAATACACAAGCAATCAAGAATGAAGATCCACATGGTGTGACACCAACAAGCTCAACGAGTGTCATCTTGTACACATTGGTCTTGTACGTCGAATCAATAAGCACAACATGTGGATAGGTACGAAACAGCTTCACGGCTTCCGGATGAGACATGAAAACATGAGAAAGCTCACATGTCTCGGGATTCTTCTCATGCCAATGCACATATTTCGCTTCTACAGCTAAGGACAACATTTGTTGAGCGGGATTTCGATTCCCTCTCATTTCACGCCTAAGCTTGGTTGTCTCACTATATATTTGGGTGCTTGAGGGTTGCGGTTTTTCCGGGTTCTTTGATGAAGACCGTTTTTAATATCTCTCGGGGGAATCGAGGCCCGGACTTGTTGTTTCACATACTCTTTCTCTTCTTCAGTTAAACCCGCAAAATGCCTATGTCCATCCTTGTACTTTACCAACTTGTGGTTGTGCTTCCCATAACCATCGGCGATCACAATGTTCCAAAGTATTATGGGTTTATCGTCGAAACCCCGAAACTTGTTTTGCACGGCTCGAATACGAAATTTGCAATCACATTTAGGTGAACCGGATTTTTTCCTAGGATTATCGGGATCATACTCTCCCGGTGGCCTCCCGTACCTAGAACAACGCAAATATGAAGATAACAAGTCGGGTTCGCTACGGTTTTTCGCTCCATTAGTTGCTTTCACCAATGCAAACCCATTATCAAACGCTATCTTTTGGGCCCAATCAAACGCTTCGTCACGAGTCTCAAAAACTATTTCCGTCACAAATAAAGGGTTGAAATCGAACCCGTTATCGACAAATTCCTCAAATGAACCCTGTTTACAAGCGGAAATTACATTAAAACTTAATTAAACCGTGCGAAAACACGAGAAATTACACGAAAACACGAAAATAAGCAAATAAACTTCAAAGAAACGTTGAACCACTAGTTCAACGTCCACTGTAGACGTTGAACACTATACATAACGTCTAACCTAGACGTTGAGATGGGGTGTCAACGTCTAGGACAGACGTTATACATAGATCATAACGTCCATATTGGACGTTGATGATGGGAACCAACGTCCACTTTGGACGTTGATCATTGTTGGCAACGTCCAAGGTGGACGTTGATAGGGGGTATCAACGTCTGGGTGGGACGTCAACATTGCTTATCAACGTCTATATTGGACGCTGGTTCCCCATATCAACGTCTAATGTAGAGTTGCCTACCCTAAATCGTCCAAAAATCATATCAATATTCATGAATTCGGCATAAAAACTATAAATCGACTTCAAAAGGGTGTTCAAGAATCAACAAATGTCATAGGCTCGTAACGGAACACTAACAAAGAAAGCCATAATTGTATTATTCGACATATAATGCAATGGAAAACTAAAGAAACAAAAGAAAAATTACGTTAAAAAGTTTGCATAACGTACTGATGATTCATTGTCCGCCATTGAATACCGTTTAATTTTATATGAAAACCGTCTTTCAAATTTTTGTGGAAGTTGTTTAGATTAGTTTATGAGGTTTTAGAATTTTAGAGAAAAAGTTAGAGAGAGGAAGGAGAGAAAAGGGTAATAGTGGTTTTTTTTTTAAAAAACGTCGACGATGTTTTATAAAACGTCGACGATGTTTCTTAGCCCTCATAGCAAATTGTGTCTAAATTCAGGAATGAATAAGACTTCATAAAGAATAATTTTGGGGCTGATTTTGATATTTCCTACAAAATCGACTGATTTGGTGGAACCATCAGGAAGTCCTACCAATATAGGTGTTTCCAACCTCCTAATAATACTGAATAGATGCCTCTGAGAAGACATATGATCTGAGGCCCCTGAGTCTAGTATCCATTCAATGACATTATCTCCTAGTTTAGGAAATGTAACAACATTGGATGCAAGGATTTTACCTGCAAAATTGACAGCAGCAGTGGAATAATCAACTAAACCACCAAACCTTGCCTGCATAGCATTCATCACCTGATCACAAACAGCATTTACAAAGTTCTTGTCAATTTTGCTATGACTGTGAGAAGTAGCCCCTTGCTCCATCTTGCTGAAATGAACTGACTCAAAAGGTGTATCATCATGAATTTCAACATTGTTTGCAGCATGATAATTGTTATAAGGTCTGTGCTTCTTGAATTTTGACACTCCTCCTGATGTTCCTCCATTTCTCTTCATAAAACTGAGTTTCTGATCTTCATTAAGATCCCAGCAAGTATCAAGAGTGTGTCCTTTCTTCTTGCAATGACTGCACCATCGCTCTTCAAACCTAGGTTTCTTATCATCTCTCCTCCAAACATTCCAATTAGCTTTACTTTCACCACTTCTGTTAACTGCAAGTGCACTGACTTCTTGTGCAGGTTGGTTTAGAAGAGAGATGGATTTCTGACTTTCTACTTGTTGAACAAAGGAATACACTTTGTTGACAGTGGGAAGAGGATCCATAGCTAGAATGTTTGTTTTCAAGGTCTCAAATGTATCATTTAATCCCATTAAAAACATCAAAACTTTTTCCCTAGATGTAGCATCTACAATTTTCTTTAAAACATTGCAAGTGCATTTACCACAGCAGGAATTCCTTCAATCTCTTCAACCTCGTCCCAACGACGCTTTAACTTGTTAAAGTATTCTACTACAGAATCACTATCTTGACCTAGATTACGCAATTCCTTCTTCAATTGAAAGAGTAAAGGTGCATTAGATTGACCATACCTTTCCTGAATATCACTCCATAGTTGCTTAGCTGATTTAGTAGAAAGAAATCCATTCTTTACTTCAGAAGTCATAGAATTGAGAATCCAGCAACGTATCATGTAATCACATCTTAACCACGCCTGATATTTGTCGGAATTAACTTCAGGCATTGAAACTGCACCATTGATGAATCCTTCTTTGTTCTTAGATCCTAAAGCTAGGATAATTCCTCGAGTCTAATTGATGAAATCCTTTCCATTGAAAGGTGAATTAACGAGTGTCATCGAAGGATGATCAGATTGAGATAGGAATAGCGGTTCATCGTAAGGATTACGATACGACGATTGATTAACAGATTGACTAACAGAATCAGAATTAGGCATTGTGAAATGCGAATTTCAAGAAAATCAAGTATTATCAAATGTTTTTGTGTTTTTCTCTCGATTTGTGAAGAAAACTAGCGAAAGCGAAGAAAAAAAATGCGAAGCGAAAGAAAATAAATCGCAAAATTAGGTATTTGAGGAATTTGAGGAACTGGATCAAGAGACAGGATTATCCTGCTCTGATACCATGTGAAAAGGTAGAGTAATAACGTAGAACTCCATTGATGAACATGAGGGAAGCCATTAGAGAAAGCTTGACAAAGAAGACAACTCAAGATATTTGTTTGTAGAGAGAGAAGTAAATAAACGTGTTTTGTATTGATCTGAATTAATTAATTATTTACATCTGTGTTAGTTGTTTATATACAAAATCTGTTAGTCTACTTGACATGTCATCAATCCATGTGCTACCAATCTATTGGACAATATTAGCCTACACCTTGTTCTTCAATATTATCAGAAATGACAACTTTATCACATATACATTCATACAGGCCTACAGAAACCAACTCTCAACAATCTTGGGAATTATAGGACCTCAGTGGCTCCTTCAGGAAACTAATCATCAGAAGCACAAACTAAGGGGTAGAACTAATTCAAGTGGCTAAAATTTCAATTATTGTGTAAAAGCACTTATATAAGAAATGTAGCCTACACATGAGACGCCAAAGTATATTAGAGCTCAAGGGAAACAAAGCACTTGAAATATATAGGAAATGCATTCAAAGCAACAAAAGTCAACTTCGAGATATGAATAATATTCTTACACAAGGGATCCTTAAGAAGCTTTTCATTGTTGGTTCCAACATCAATCATCACAGGTAACACCTGCTCAGAATGGAAAGAATAATAAGAATTTCAAGGCCTCAACAGCCTCCCCTTACAGACTGGGACTCTGGGAACCTAGGACTTCACGAAGGCAATACACTCTTAATCATTTATCAGTTTTCAGATATTTTTTTATGTGATCAACCAGATGGACGAGGGTCGAAAACATGGGTAATACTATCCAACGTAACCTAAATCTTTTTAACTCGGATCCCATAATAAATTTCAAAGCAAAAGCCATAACAGCAGAAGAGATGGTAAGCATGATGCAGAATTCTGTGAGTCATATACTGAATTATATGCTAACGTATACGACTGTAATTTTAACTCAACAAGTCTTATGTACATTTCGTCATGTGTATACTAAAACAGGTGATAAAGATTCTATATAATTGTTTGGAGTAGAAGATTCACTACATACATCCTCTGGCTGTTTTTTCTAAGCAGGAAAAATAAAAGAAAAAATAAATCTCCCGTTTTATCAACATTTAGTTGCCTAAGCCATAAGTAACTAGAGATAACCCACACCCTCTGTTCTAGGCGACTAGACCCACTCAGCACACATCTACATATGAGGCTATCTTGAAGTAGTTTAGGACATTAGTAGAAGGAAAGACAATTATCAGATCACGAAATGCATTGAAATGAAATGACAGATATAATTATCTAAATGAGGGACGATGATCAGATGCCAAGGAATTACTCTTTGTGGATTTATCCCGGCAGCAGCAACATATAAATCTAATTTCCCAATGGCAATACCTATGCCTTGAACTCCTTGATCTCCAAGACCCAAAATTCTACTACCATCAGTCACAACTATCATATCAACCTGCAAACTCAAAAGTACATAAATCATATAAGCAACTGCGCAATGAGCACACTAGAAGGGCCTAACAATTATTTCTTGAGGTGTTATATGATCTATGGCATAATTTAATTGAACAAGTATTGGAAATTGCAATAGAGGAAAAAAAACCACTACAATGTTCTTGGCACTGCTAAAATTCTGATTCAAAATTGCAATTTAGTATTTGGCTAACACAAACTATGTTAGCTAGTTCTAATATTTTGATCTTTATCGGTAAACTCATTGAGATATACCTGCTCAGCAGGCCAATTGTAAACCATAGACATCATTTCTCCACGATCAGCCGAGCTGAAATACATCCCTCGTGGTCTTCTATATAAGCCACTGTAGTTCTGGCAAACAAGGCCAACTGTAGGGGTGTACACAATAGGAGCATATTCTGCAATATTTGCAATCAACACCTGTAATCAAAACAAATAACGAGAGTCCCCATCAGTGATTTAGGAATCACTAACCAAGTTGGTAATGAAAACAAAGTCGTGCTTTCCGATTTGGTAATAAAAACAAATGAAGGAACTAATTGTGAATTTGTGATCCTGTTAAACAACCTGTTGCCTCAGCCCAAAGTAGCTCGCGTAGCAATAACAAATCTATAATAGTGCTAGTTGTGATCATGATATACAATCTAGGCAACAATAAAAGTAAAACTTCATATATATAGCTAGCTGTTCAAAATACTTTCTGTTGTAACTGGTAGTTCTCCAGCTCAATGCTAAAAGTGAGGAGTGTGAAAACTATGTAACTTCAATTTTTCCTAACAAGTCAGGTTACAGTAATTAGTAAACAATGTGATAACTCAGAGCCATTGAGAAGAAAAATCAAGAAATAGAGTCCAAACACACCTTGTAGTACATTGTCTCATTTCTGTCATGCAATCTGTTGAGTATTCTCCACTTGGCCAAAGCATTAGGATCAGATGGTCCATCTTTTGCTTGCACTTCAAGTCTCTTTAAATCAGCCACTAATATTAAATCAAATAATAAACATTACTGAAATTTAAAAAACCCAAAATCACAGTCGTTCAGGATCCATTTTAACTCCTGGGAGTTCGCACCCAAACGTGTCATTTTAAAGATCCTGAATAGGTCATGAGAAACAAACGCTATAGGTCTATTTTAGGTGGCATTCAGCCAGAGTAAAATTCATTTGGACGAACAACTACCCAGTATGTGGTAATTAATGAATGTATTTCTGAGATGAATATACTCAAGTCTTGACATCGCCTAGGAACAGATTTATAATAATGCGCAATACAAGTATACAACATGATTAATTCACCAAGGTAAAGGCTGATAGATAAATTCGGAAATCTGAGGAAAGCCGTTTATGTCATTGGGCAACAAAAGAAAGCACCTGAACAGAGCAAAAACAAGTGCGTAAGCTGAGAAGGTATATATGGAAACTAACTGAAACGGTCAATTTGCTGTTCACTAGTCATGACATTTGGAGGAAGAAGTCCGCGAAGATCAAGCCTGTCACGTTCTGTGATAGAAAATGCAGTACCCTACGAATGGAACAATCAAATATCAGAAAGGGGACTAACAGAATTAGCATGCTATGTTTGGGAACCTTAAACTCGAATTGAATTCCCTAATTAAGACATTTCAAGCTTTTGGGAGCCCTTAACATGAAACTGGAATTGGACTCAATTCTTGATCAATTTCAAGCTAGTTAAAAATTGGACCGAACCCAAACCTGTCCCGCCAACCCATTTGACAGGTATAGGGTCGAGTGAATATGGGTAATAACTAAATTGAAATTTAAGAGAGACACAATTTGAATTAGCTTGGAATTAGAGACGAATAGTCAATTTCATTTCCAAATGATAGGGTTTCCATTGACTCAATTTTGGAAAATTTCTACTTCCCTAATCAATGGAATTTTTCAAATTCCAATTTTAGTTTTTCCAATTACTAATTCTTTGAATGAACAATACACAAGGAAAATATCCCCTCCATCTCAATTTTATTGTCCATCTCCGTCTAAAAACTTTCTTGAAATTTGTCACCTTTCTAAAAATAATACGAAGTAACAAAAAACTTGATCAACGAATATTGCCCCTAGGTAATTAACTACTCTGATATTTACCATAATAACATTTTCTCAACTCTCTTTATTTAAGGTATAGAGCAGGGAGTTCACCATTTTTCCTTCATCATCATTTGGTTACAACCATTAATGCTCCATATACTTGAACTAAATTACACTAACTTCATTCCTATATTGTTTCGATTTGACTTAGATGGTCAACTATGTTAATATTTGTTCGATTTACTACAATCTAAACTTGTCGAGTTTGATCTGTCAAGACTATTTTTTTGTACTCGCTTTATTCCATTTATATTGTTAGTTTCGCAATTTTAAGAAAAAAAATTATAACATAATAACTTTATCCAGAAAAATGAACACAATTTCACTGTGGGAGTGTGAGAGATAACACCAGTCAAAGTTGACCTTGTTTGACCATCCAAATCAAATGACAACTACTTCGTAGATGATCAACCTTATAGACATAGCGTAAGACCTTGACCGATTCACATCCGCATCCGTATCCGTATTAGTATCCGTATCCGTATCCGTATTAATGGTCCGTGTTAGTCGAGCCAAATATTTTTACGACTAAGTTTAGTAGGAATTACATCGCTACGAACCTTATCACATAAATCTTTGATATAGCACAAGAAACAAGGCTAAATCAACGTAAACAATAAAACCTCATCACTTCCCCTAACACAACTTTTCACTTAACTGAGCAAACCGATCACAAAAATCGTACAAAATAAAGTAAACGTAAATTATTAACTGATACGTAACCTAATAACTCTTAACAGTACAATTAAACTTTACACTAGCTTCATAATCATCAATCCACACTAAATCGCAATTAATAAAGCAAAAAAAACTGGAAATAAAGTAGCAAAAAATAAACTACCTTATTGAACCAAGGATCATGGAGAATATCGAGGCTACGCTTGTTGACGATAGCAGGGCGATGACCTTCAGAAGTAGTGAAAGATCTGTGATTCGTGACGGAAAAAGATGTCGTAAATTGATGTTTCAATCGTCGAATCAAATGCGTGGATAACTTAGTTCGATTACAGAAGATCGACATTGGAGAAGTTGTTAGATTGATTGGTTAAATTATTTTTTGTCGGGAATTAAATTTGATTGGGAGAAAATTTAGGGATTTCCGCAGTTTTTGGTTAGCAGCAAGTAGCAGGCCATTGCAGAATAGTATTAACTGTAAGAAACAGTGGAGTAGCCAATAGAGTTTGACCAGAATCTTTTCTTAATCATTTTCTTTCTCACTGTTTTCCTTTTTTTTTTTTTTTTTTCTATTACTAGTTTTAAACCAATAAAAAAAACACAAATTCTCATTTGTGACGGACACTATCCGTCGCAAGCTTAAGACGGATACCATATTCTCTCACAAAATACCCATCAAGGGTGAGTGGAGAAGCACATGGGGGGTGTCCACCTTGTCCCCTCTACCCATTTCTTCTCACAAAATACCCGTCGCAAGATCCGATCCGTCGCAAGCAAGACCTACTGAAAAAAAAAATACACGGATTGTAATTACACGCGCTATTATTGAATAAAAAAAAAGGAGCGTGATTATATATTAAATGTCATAACAATACAAATCAATTTTAAGTTAGACATGTTAGTATGTTACAGGCAAATAATGAAAAAAATACATAGTTTAACTTGTTAAAGGCAACTAGTGACGATGAAACTAATTTAAAAAGTTAAATGCAAATAAAGATAATTAAGATGAAAATAGTTATGTTTCTAATATAGCTATTCGCTAATAATACGAACATCCCAATTTATATAATTATATGCCGCTTAATTAAGTAGATGACTCATGTCAATTACATAAATTCTATGCATTGGCACTATATTTATTTGAAGATTAAAGTTATTATTTAATAATTCTATACATGTCCATTTTTTTTTAAACTTATATACGTTTTACAGTTTTATATGATTTCATGTAAATCAAAACATTTTAATATATGAAGAGTATGAAATATGAACATTGCTTTGAATTGTTTCAAACTCGAAAGAGAGTAATTAAAGATGGCAAATAAACGTGGGGTCCATAGCAAAAAAAGTAAAGTTTTTCAATTTCTAAATTTAAAGGACCAATAGAATAACTCTAAAAGAGCGTCTTTTTATAATAAGAAGATTGACCGAAAAATACATGTGTGTTCAGAGAGGAGAGGACGTCCTCCTTACACTCAAAGCAGGATCGAAATGAAAATCATAAGTGGTTTTCTTATTGACCTATCGTGAGAAACGGTTTAATGTACGAACTTGGGTGAGAATGTCCGGTAAATATAATATAGTTGTAGTATAATGATGTATAGATTTTTAGCTTTATATATAAAGTTATTACAGAGCTTAAGAGTAAAGTTTATGAGGTTCTTTCCATCACCTTCGTGCCATCACTACCCAAATCCTCTTTTTCGATCATCAACGGACGCCCTACCACCACTCTTCACCACCGTACAAAAATCGATAACACAATATCGCCATCCTCCACTAACGCCATTCCCCAAGCCCGCACCAATATGCCTCCAAGGCTCCAACAATCAAGTATCAACTACCATAAATTTCGACCACTTTGCCTCTTTGACCACCGCCCTACATTGCGCAGCTCACACCATCGTCAACCTTCAACCATCCCACATTTCTCTTCGTCCTCTATCTCTTCTTTAACTACCATTATCTCAGCTCTCTTTTTGTTTAACTAAACCAAAATAACTGGTTCTAGCTCGAAGTTATGGGGTGGGGTGATGGTGTTTCAAAGACTCAGTAGGTTACAAAAGTGTTGGCGTCTGTGGTAGTACTGGGTTTCGGTTGTACGTGCGCGGTGGTGACTGGTGTTTCAAAACTTGTTTTATCACGTTTCAGCTGCTGCAACTACGCACATTGCAATGCTTTACTTCAATGCATCAAAATAATAAACAGAATGAATAATTCAACCCAACATCAAAATAATACACACAATTATCACTCTCCAACATAGAAACATGGTGATCAAAACTCAATACACATGGCTTTATACACATATTTCCTCCCTTCAACTCCACTCTACCACTTTCATTTTTGCACACTATTCATGAGTCGGCATCTAATTGTAATTTTCTCTCAATATATAAGTGAAAATATATTCATGTGTGATCTTGTTTGATTCTTTTTTACGAGTACATTATTAATATCCAACTTTTATAATTTTTGCAAACACGTAGCTAACGATATTTACCGCGTAAAACACGTCTCGACAAACGTGAAAAAATAATTTGGTAGAGTGGAGTTCAATGGACTAAGTACATACATAATGAACGTAACTAGCCAGACAGCCAGTTACATGTGTAGGAAAAGATCTGGCCCACAGGCTCACCTCGTTGATGTCTTTGATCAAATAGAATGGGGGGCTATGTAGGCCTTCAGTTGGTCTTGCTTGAGACGGAAGATTTTGATCTGAAGGAATAAGACGGGATTTTGTAACTACTTTACAGTTAGATGTAACCACTATTGAAAACAAGTTGATATAAACTATGATTACATTTTATCAAAAAGTAGTAATATAATCTCGTATTATTTTTCAGACGGAAATGGTCCGTCTGAAATAAGAATTTGCGTTTAGCCTTTGACTCGTGTAATCTTCAAACCAAAAGATGAGAATGGAATATATATAGTATTAGGGGTCGTTTGGTTGCATGTGGGAATTTGTATTGCCTAAGAAGTCATAAAACACATGATTTTAGAATTCATATGAATTAGTAAATAGTGTTTGGTTTATGTAGGCATTTCAACTTACCTAGGGGGATCTAGGTAAGTCACTTCCTCCATTATGAAGGAATTAGAATTCATGTGAACTTCCAATTCATGTGAATTGGGGTAACCAAACAATATGCTCATTTTATAATTCACATGAATTTAAGTTCCTATGTTAATTAGTAGGGGTGTTCAGGAAAAACCGAACCGTAAAAACCGAACCGTCAAACCGAAAAACCGCATTTTTTTTAGGTTCGGTTAACCGAACCGTGATGCCCAAAGCGGTTCGGTTAACCGAACCGTAATTAAATAGTTTTCGCGGTTCGGTTACGGTTCGCTATTTTAACCTCACGGTTAACCGAACCGAACCGTTTGGCACAAAACATAAAACTTAATTAATGGGTTTCCTGGCTTCCTGCTTCTATACTACCCAAGTAATACCCAGCCCAAACAAAAAAATCACTTCTCAAACCATTCACTCAAACACCATTCATTTCTCTTTGAAACCCTAAAACCCCAAACACTCAAACACCACCTCACGACTCTCCTCTTTGCCGCCTCCTCTTTACCGCTTTCTCGCCGTCCCTGTGCTGCTTTCTCGCCGTCACTATGTTGTTTCTCGCCGTCACTTGCTGCTTTCTCGCCGTCACTTGCTCGCTTTCTCGCCGTCTCTTTGCAATCTTTAGTACTCTTTATTGGCTTGAATCCTTATAATATTCATTTGATTGATATGTTAAAGCAATGTTTGTGTTAAAGCAGTCTCGCCGTTGCCGTCGCCGTCGCTTTCTGCCGTCTCGCCACTTTCGTCTCATTTTAAAGCAGTTTTATGTGTTTGATTGGTATGTTAAAGTAGTGTTTGTGTTATAATTTGATGTATAGTCTGTTTTACTGTGAAATAGCACCAAGTATCCATGAAATTGCTGTAAATTGTAATTCAAAACGGTTCACGGTGAACCGTAAAACCGAACCGATTTGTTCGGTTAACCGAACCGAAATAAACCGTATCAAACGGTTCGGTTTAGGGTCGACTTGCAGCCGAACCGTATATTCGGTTCACCGTACAAACGGTTCGGTTCGGTTAACCGAACCGTGAATGAACACCCCTATTAATTAGTGGGCAACCAAACAACTCCTTAGAGTATAATGAAAGCATAGAAAAAATGGAATTACATAGAACTAAATAAAGTTACATTAGAAATAGTTATTAAAACACACTAACACGTGAAGGAATGTTATAAAACGTATTACAAATACCTCTCATATGGACCGACAAACGTAAAAGCCGCATTATTTATCGTCTGGGACATTAGTTTATAAAACACACACAAATAAGCTAAAAAATTAGATCAACCTCTCGCATAAACATAAATTAAATGATACGAGTAATTATTAAGAAGACATGTACAATACATCTACTATCGTGACAAATCTTTGACCCGTGTCACTATCTCATTGCTCGAGGGCACATTATCTAATCCAATGTATATCTTGTAGTCTTCTACCCCTCAATCTAATCCAATGTAACCGTTTACTTTTTTAGCGGTCAAACTTTGAAAACGTTGACCATATTCTTTGAATAGTATCGATAAAACTAACATATTTGCCTTTAACTTGTTATACAAATAACTCTCATAAAATTAAATTTTTTGTGAAAAGAAAATCTATGGTTAAAGAAAAAAAATACGGTTAAAGTGTTGCCTAAAAAATCATCCAAAAATAAACGAGTACATTGAATTGAATGAAGACTATGAAAATTTTAATTTTCTAGCTTATAAAACTCCCATGTGAGTCAAGTAATATAATTGTACACCGTATATATTCTCTCCGTGTCAATCATTTTTTGTCTTTTATTAAAATGTTTTTCCCAAATAATACAAGTGGGAAACAAATGAATGAAATAGAGTGGATATTTGAATTATGAATTACAACAACAAAAATGCACACACAAAAGAATAACATTTATTGTGTTTTACAGAAATGATCAGCTGGAAATGTGAACAGCTTGCTCCTCAACCTTGAGAAGTCATGGCCTCCCACACCAAATTCCTTGGAGCAGAGTTGGTAGGATTACGAGCCTCGAGCGCAGCGATCCGAAGCGTAGTAAATGTCAAGTTATTAGCCTTCCAAAACGAGACACATTTATAAGGGATATGGTGCTTGTTACAAAGCCCCTTAACAAGTGAAGAAATCTTCCTCAAATGGCACCTAGGCATCCTAGGAAACAAATGGTGTTCTATTTGAAATTGTAAACCGCCATGGAACCAATCCATCCAAGACGGGCATTCAATGTCGAGACTCCCAATCGTCTGTTTCTGGAACCAATCATCCCCACTGAGAGGACCGGTATAAACGTCACATGATAGATGGTTCAAGCTGAACTGAAAATGTTGAACTCCTGTGATCCCAAGAGATATGACAACAAATGTCATCTTCTCGAACCAATTAGGCAAATACGAGACAAGAAGCGGATACCAAACCCAAAACAGTAGTAGCGCGAATATCTCCCTGTTCTTGTGAATAACTTTTCTATTAGAAAACAATAGGCTGAAAGACTGAACAAACATAAAAACCCTTAAACAAGCAACAATTGGGTAAAATGTCAAATGTTGATTACTTACTAAAACCCGAGTAAACGAATCAAAATTCATCTTTTTCTCATGAAAATGAGATGTTAATGAGTTGAAAAACTTGGAAGAAACCGCGAGAAATGGCATAAGTTGCACATCGGGATCAAACTCAAGGGCGTTACAAGCAATATGATGAGCATTATGAGTCCATTTCCACCAAGACGCACCGACTCCGGTCAGACAATTTCCAAACACAGATTGCATAAGCCTATTCCACCAAGGACTAACCATTGCTTGATAATGTGCAGAATCATGACCCATCCAACCCAACTGAACCCATGAACAACCCAATAAAACAGCACAAAAAACATGAACCAAAAAACTATTACTACTAATAATACCATAAACACTCAGTAAAAACATAATTACTACAATACTCATAGTAATAAAAACACCATGACCTTTATTATCAAAAAGACCCATTTTATGAAACTCTGAGATTAAGTTTCTGTAATCTTTTGAGATTTCAGAGACATTGTAATCTTTAAGGTAAAAACCAGTAAAAAATTGATGAAGATAATGAGAAGAAGATTGAGGATGGTAAGCAAGAAAAACATCAGTAACATCTTGACCAGAATAATATAAGAGAGGAAGTTCACCACCTGGGTGATTATTTACCCAATTTGTTACATTGTATATTTTACCCATAATCGATATCCAAAGATCATCTTTTTTGTTATGGGTTCTTAATTCTTCTTTTGAAATGAAGGTTTTGGTTTTCTCCATTTTTTTTGTTTGGTGATTTAATGTTTGATGTAGTTGTCAATTTATATTTGTTGTGCCTGGAATTATGGTGAAGTAAGATTTTTTGGTGTCATAAAAAAAAAAGTTTAGATACGGAGTACTCCTTAGGATAATTGAAAGCATTTTTAAAATAATGCTCAAAAAATAAGTATTTGTTGTTTTGGGTCGGATTTAAAACTATTTATCAAAATGATGTCCACGTAGGCTCGGATTTCGCGAACCAAAAATACGAAGTTTCTAGTGAGTAGAAAAATGCAAACTGGATTAAAGCAAACACGTCATTAGGAATGACGTGTTTTCTGAAAGAGACACGCCATTCTCATTGGCGTGTCTGTGAACCGTACCAATTTTTTTTTTTTTTTTTGGAAAAAAAATTAAAGACACGCCATTTGGGAATGGCGTGTTTGTTCAGTGTTTCAGGTTTTGAAAACCTGAGCCTACGTGGACACCATTTTGATAAATAGTTTTGAAACCGACCCAAAACGACAAATACTTATTTTTTAAGCATTATTTTAAAAATGCTTTCAGCATAATTGCATAACGTGCTCTTGTGTGGGATGGGAGTAGTGGGACTATATAGGAGCTAGACCTAGATCAGGTTCGGGTCGGGTCAATTCGGGTATATCATATTATCGGGTTAGTTCGGATCGGGTCGGGTTGTTTCGGGTTTCGGGTGTTTTCGGGTAAGTTGATCGGGTCAGTTTCGGATCAACGCGCCAGGTTATTTCAGGACCGGGTCATTTTTGGGTCTATAATTAAGAAAAAAAGGTGCATTTAGTCATTTCGAGTCTTTTTTTGTTTAATTAGAGTTATATTTTTTGGGTCATTTTCAGGTTAGTAGTTTCGAATTGGGTCATTTCGGGTCGTCGGATCATTTTCGGGTCGACGTACTTCGGGTCAAGTTCGGGTTGGATTGGGTTAGTTCGGGTTTTGAGTTATATTCGGGTTTTGCAACTCGGGTTAGTTTCAGGTCTCGGATCAGCCTTTTCGGATCGGATCATTCGGGTCGGGTTGCTTTTGCCAGGTCTACTATATACCCGGCCAGTCTTTCGATCTAGTTGTAGGCTTCGTTTTGTACAAGTAACTAAAGAATTACTCCCTCCGTCCCGGTCATTTGTTTACCATTTCTATTTTGTGGTGTCTCATTCATTTGTTTATCTTTCAATATTAAAATGGTAGTATATAGTGCTGGCAATGGGTCGTGTCGTGCCGTGTTTCGGGCCGGCTCGTCGTGCCTAGCCGGAAAGCTGGACAGACCCAGACCCGGTTTTTCGTGCCTTCGAGCCGTGCCGTGCGAGGCCCGAAATCGCAAACCTTGTCCGCGGCCCGCACCTGCCCGACCAAAATTCGGGCCGTGCCGTGCCTGGGCTTCGGACCGAGTCGGGCTTGGTCTAATTTTGTATGCTTTTTTTTTCGTATGGGGTATTATAAATGATTAAAAAAATAATAATTTTTTTTTATTGGAAGAGAGGATCGTGCATCATGTTAAGCACTCAAAAAGTCAAGATAATAATATGTTGCTATTGTTAATTTCATGCAGGAGCTTCTAGCATGTCGTTAAAATGCATGAAATACATTTATCCATGTCTTTTCATTTGTTTACAAGGTCCTCTTCTTTCTAATGACGATTTTGTACAAGGACTTGTTCTTTCTAATGAGGAGAAAGTTGTCTCAATGTCGAAACAACGGTCGGAAATTTGGAATCGGGAACTTGTTGGGGAACTCTTCGAAGAAGATTGGGCCTATATGCGCCTCCTCTGATCGGGACTCTATCTTTTGGTTCCACTCTTCTTCGGGTCTGTTTTCCCTTAAGAGCGCTTATGCTCTATCCCTTAACTCACACCTTACTAGATTTGGTTCCGCTATTAATAGAGCTAGAATTACTATTTCGGTGAAGTCTATTTATTTGTAGGTTGGGACACATGACACTACGAAAATGCATATTAACTTACAGGAACTTCCTAGTCGTCCAGACCACCGGCAGCGGGTACTCGGCTGAGACACAAAACACGAAAACATGCCTTTGAACTTCCAATTCTACCCAATTGTTATTATACAGACATTTCCAAAATTTCTCAACAACACAAGATGAACACATCTGAGACGGAAACAAGCAACATTCATATTAAACACCATTTTGAGACGGAATTAAGCAACATTCATATTAAACGAGTTGGGCTTCACTCAAATTTCGCGTATAATCTAATTCTAAACTCTAAACGGACAATTAAGTAACGATTTTGACCCAACTAAAATAAAAATGAAATTTTCATAAAATTAAAAGGTAATAAAAATAAATTAGCAATTTAAAATTTTTTAACAAATAAAAATAAAAGAGAATTATAAAATCAACGGACTTTATTAAATTACCCACTATGATAAAATCGAGGGCGTTACAATCTTTCCACTATCAACAACTAGTTTTAAACCTGTGCAAAAAATGCACGGGTCGTATTTGTGAATTTATTATTTTAGTTTTATTTTTTTTCAATATAACATAAGTTGAAATATTTTTTTTTTTTTTATTAAATTCTATGTTAAAAATTTATAAATATGAAGAAATGTTTTGCATACTTGCGTAGACGCGTAGTGGTATTAAATTGAAGAATGAGTATCTCTGGGAAAGAGAATAATTAAATCAGTCTCATGAGTGTGGTCCCTACAAAAGAAAAAAACTTTTTCACTCCCTAAAATACAGGAACCAATCAAAATCCTTATAAGAACTTAGCTTTTATATATAGGAGATGTTAAAAATTTATAAATATGAAGAAATGTTTTGCATACTTGCCTAGTGGTATTAAATTGAAGAATGAGTATTTCTGGGAAAGAGAATAATTAAATCAGTCTCATGAGTGTGGTCCCTACAAAAGAAAAAAGTTTTTTCACTCCCTAAAATACAGGAACCAATCAAAATTCTTAAAAGAACTTAGCTTTTATATATAGGGGGATAGCCAAAATTTTACAATGTTTTGTTAAGATCGTACAGAAGTAGTTATTGATGGCTATTTTTTTAAATATGATGGTCATTTTGTAAAGCATTTAAGTTTTGACGATGACAAATATATAACAATACTCTTTTTTTGTTGCTTTTCTAAAGCTTCAAGCGTTTGTTTTTTTCCAAATAAATGTGAGCCTTGGTGCTTGTTGGATATCAATTTCACGGCTCGAGTTCAATTGGCTACATTTTTTTAACGGAGTTTATTTTCGCAGTACGTATTTTTCTCATTTCAGTACTTTTTGTACCAAACTTTCCATTTACTACCCTTGATTAAAAAACATCAAACCTAATTCTCCCTCCTTTTCTCTATTATTTCAACTTCATTCAACCTCTTTCAAATTATTCAATTATCAATGATTATTCGAATATAGATCGGTTAATTAATTCACTAATCCATTACAATAAATCAAATTGACTCCTTGCTATAGTTTGTTCCGAGTTTTTTTTTTTTTTAAGTTAGGGTTTAGGTTTAAAGTAGTTATTGTTAACTGATGTGGGATGGTGTAGTCGGATGCCGCTGTCAACGTCGGCAGGCGCGGCCGAGGAATAGGACACCGGTGTATCGCGGGAATCCGTTAGTTTTGCTGACGTGAAGGCAGATTATGGGAGGCAGGTAGAGGGGGAAGGAAAGGTGAGTAGGTTGGCGGTCGTCCGGCGCAGGTGGTCGTCGTTAAAGGTGACCGTCGAGTAATGGTGACAGGCTGAGTAATGGTAGCCAGTAAAGGAGGCTGTCGTTTCGCACTTGTTTTTCCTCTTTATTCCATTGTCTTGTTACTCTTGTAGGTAGAAACCTTCAATCTGGGTTTGAGTTTTCATTTCTTCCCTTTTTTTCAAATTTTTAATGTAGTGTATAATTATTTTTCAATACAATACATAATTATTTATCAATAGAGTACATAATTTATGAACTCACTACATAATCAATTAACCCACCGCCGACGAGTCACCGTCGGCGACTCATCGATGGCGAACTCCCTCACCAACAATGACGACATGTGCCGGAATTAAGGTGATACAAAATTATGGGAGCATGGGTATGTAAAATTAGAGAGAATATATTAGAGGGAAGTTAGAGAGGGAAAATATCACGGAAAATGTAAGGGGTATAATTGTCAATTATGTACTGAGAAGAGTAAAATGTGTACTGCGAAAATCAGGACCCTATATTACTCATTTCAGTACACTTTAGACCATTTTACCCCTCTCATTTCTCATTTCACATTTCAGTACTAAGAAAGAAAAGGAAAAAAACAAAACTCACACCACCACCGACCACCATCCTTCACCAACGTGGTAACCCCAGCATGCCTTTCCTCTTCACGCGACCATCCTTTCCCTGTCCCATTGCCGGCAACCCGTGACGACAACCACAAGCCTACCGCCACGACGACATCTAGCCCCTCAATTAAACTCATACCGTACGCCTTTGACTCTCCCTGCCCCACCAGAACCCTCACCCTCCCGTCGTCGTCGACACCTCACCATACCTCCGCCACCGACACCACCTTTCCCTACCGTCCCCCGCCCACTCCACCATCCCACCAAGGCCATCATCATCAAACGATCTATTTACAAATCTTGATTTTTAAATAAAAGTCCAACAAAATGAAAGAATAATTAATTTGATTAGTAATTATGAAATTAACTAATTTAAAACTTGTTGTACATACAAATTATCATTCTTAATAGAAAAGATTTTTCTAAATTGAGAGGTTATAAGGTTTATAGGTTATACAATGGGAGAGAATTGCAAGGGAGAGAAATGTGTTGGTTTTTGGTGAAGGGCATGTAAGTGGAAAAAGTTGGGTAAAAAGTACTAAATTGAGTAAAATGTGTACTGCGAAAATAAATTACGTATTATTAATTGCGACTATATCATACAGTGAAATGGGGATGGATCCTCTCCATTTTATTTTGGCCCATTTCCTCTCACAAACACTATTATATTATATATTCTAATCCCCTTCATTTACCTTTTCATAAAATCGTCGACAACCTTCCGATCAGGCCCAGATGTCATCTAAACCATTAATAAGTAATGGACCTCAATTACTTATTCCAAGATGTTATTCGACGTCGACAAATTATTAAATAACGTCGACAAATGTATATGAATTTCCTAATTTACCCCTCACTATATTATCTCCAACATAAACCATAATTGGAACGATCAAACTCCGTAATTTTTTTTTTGAAAAAAAAAACTGGACGTGTACTGTTCACGTCCAGACCTGGGTCCGGGCGTGCACTATTCACGTCCAGTTTGTGTTTTTTTAATGGCGTAAAAAAATTAAGTATCATTTTCCGACATTGTTACTTGCTTCATCGTCTTTTAAAAGCCGTCTTAATCGTCTAATTTTGTTTGATTACGTTGTTTTCATGTTCAAAACCGTCTAAGTTTGTTTTTTTTTTAATAAAAAACGTATATATTTTTTAAAATTCCATTATTAATTTTTATTTATAAAGAGATTAGAGAGAGTATAAAGTGGAAGGTTATGAGGGGTAAAGTTGGAAGTTCAATGTTAATTGTCGACGTTATTTATTAATGTGTCGACGTTATTTAGCACAACCCTTTTTATTTTGAGAAATGGAGAGGTTCCGTAGTCCAGTGAAACATGGTGCGCTTTGAAAGCAATATATAAACTTCCACGATTTGGACAGTTGGACCCTTACAGTTTTTCAAATTTTTTTGCATATGACCACTTTGACACCTCTTACGTGTTTGTCGTATCAAGTTTTAAGTCATGACTTATTGCTTATTCGAGTCTGTACTCTAATACGGAGAATATCTATAAGGGCGTTGTTTTGATTACGTTAATTTTATTTCACAAATTACTAACTTCAAATCTATGGTTTTAAATATCAACCGTGAAATTCACAGTCAAGTTAATAAACTTTATGAGTTTATCTCGACATCTTAGTGAGATTAGTCTATTACAATCAAAATAACATCATCGAACCGAGAGTTACTATAATGTTATTGCTCATCAATCATAGAGCGACGGAATGGTAAAACGTTGTGCCGCAAAAGGAAAATCCCGCGTCCGTCGTGTTATCATGTTTTTTTTTTGTCGGAGCAATGTATATCTATTGTTTTAGTAGGCATGTTGCATTGATCAGTAACTAACCATCCAAATTATAAAAAACGAAGAGAAGTATTATTATTTACTACTCACCTTCTGATCCAAACTACAAGACAGTAAGTACAATTTAATTGCTAATTAAATTGTCATGTTAAGATAACATAGAAGTAAAGAGAAACAACAAAAGGTACAAAAGTTGGCGCAAACAAAAAGGCAAAAATGAAGAAATGACAAAAAAACATAATGTGAACTTGCATATTTTAGATGGTGCTTGACTTAGTAGAAAATTTGAAACTTGAGAAGTTTATCAAGGAAATTTGATTCAAGTGGGTTTGGTACTGTTTACTGAAACAGTGGTTGTGTTAGCCACGACAAGGTCGCCTTTAGGTGTGGGAGTCAAAGAGCCACACCCGCTACTCACGTCAGCGGTGGTACCACAATGACGAATGGGATCGGTGGTTAGATTTTTGGAAACATTAATGTTTCCAACAGTGATATTTGTGGTGGCCGTGGCATTCACCGTGTCAAGCGGGTTGTTGACGTCGGAGACAGCAATTGCCACCACAATGGCAGCCAACGCTAACCACAAGATACTCGACTTGCTCATCATCATCATCTTTGCCATTTTTGTAAGCAGCAAGCTAAGGTATGCTGAATAATTGGTAGATATAATGGAATAAAGGCTTAAAAGCTAATTTAGTGTAAATTATATTACTAGTTATGAGAATGTTTGAATATGGAAGTAGTAAGTATGTGTCTATATATAGATATAAGCATCCGATATTTCGTCCCCAAACTCCACAATTTAGAAATAGTAGTTTAGTTGTTGCCATCAACTAAAGATATGAATAGCTGTGAAATAAGGAACTAAAGTTTTTTGAAATCAATCTTGTAATTTGATTGCCTTGGGATTTTATTTTAGTTTTAAAATTTGTACGTGCCTTCAACTCCATGCATCAATCATTATTATTTAATTTTGTACGTAAAATATCTTTTATTTGTAGAAAAAAATAATAGGTGCTCATGCTGTAGAAAACTCAAAGGAAATGATCATTTCTTACGCATTATGCACGAACGTAGACATTATGCTCTATATCATTATTTGTTATTGTTGTTGTAGGGGTATAGAGCGCGGCGGAAGCGAATAGATTCAGCTAAAGATAAAAGAGAAATTAAAGAAAGACCGTAAAAATGACACCGAGATTTTTAGGTGGAAAAACTCTCTTAAAAGAGAGGTAAAAAAAACCACCGGCGAGAGAGCCAAATATTTCCACTATAATAAAATGGGAGTACAAGAATATTTCCTCAAAGGCTGACAGACAATAACCCAAATATTATACTCTCTACGAGTTAAACAATTATACCCGAAATATAGAAAGAGAGAATAAGAAAGAGGAGATATAAGAGAGAAAGGAGATAGTGTGTTATGGTGCACTGGAAATGAGCCATACGGAGGGGTATTTAAACTACCCAAAGCATATGGGGAAGCATTTAATGCTATGCTCCATTTTCTTCTTGTATTGCTGCAAACATGGAAAAAAGATGAGTACACATAGTACTCTACTCCATAGCCTCTGCAAGTTTGACAAAGAGAGCCCACAAATTTGGACTTCTCTTCCTTGACAGACAAAATAGTGAGGCACCGTCCAACAAATCTCCACCTTGACTCAATATTTAGTCGAAAAAGCTCTCTTCGCCATGAACACCTTTTTCAGGTGTGAATGACACCATTTGGTGCCTTGGTAGACTCGTCATTGGTATTGTTAAAGGGATGTTTCTTCCCATTAAATTTGTTCTTCGAACCCTCTCCATTTTCCATCATATTGACGGAAGAGGATCCCATAACTTCTTTACCTTTACATACCGCCATCTTGCGCCCTTAGAGATTCCTCTATGCGCAAGTGGCTACGGTAGAGGATCCCATAAATTCTAAACTATAAAACTACAGAGAAAATACTTTTTAAAAAATTAAAATTAATCATTTAAAAATTAGAATAATTAAATAAAACCCTAATTGGATAATAAACTAAAATAAAATGCTAATTATCACAAGGTCATACAAAATATGATAATAAAAAGTAGAATTTCATTCCACCTTAATTTATATCATATTTTCTTTTTACCTTGATCATCTAATATCATTGCACAATTATTTTTACAAATTAAAGTAAACTATTCCTTTTATTTACACTCTAAAAAGATTAAATAAAACAAAAAACGACTATAATAAGACATACAATACTACACAGTAAATAAATAAATCTGTTAGTTTTATTATCTAGGTTAGGTTCATTAATTATGTTAGACGAATTAAATACACTACAAAATACAAGTTAAAATAAGGCATATTCTACGGTGTATCCCTGACTTTTTCGGTTTTCTGTGTTGTAGCCGCCCTTTCTTTTTTATAATCTATGGTGTACCCTTAAACTTCATACTTTTTTCTCCATAATGACCTTAATTAATTCTTCATTAACTTTATCGCTTAATAAAGAACTGGACTTCGACTACCCATTAACCCAAAGTCATTCTCATATATCCATACCCATATTACCTACCTTACCCACCAAGAAACCCCTCCTAAAAACCCTAAAAACCCCCACGTTTTGGCATGTGACTGCTCCTTTACCCTTTAAGCCTACTTCTACCCTCTCAAACTCCTCTATAAAAGCACTCCCTCACCTCCATTAGAAACCCTTAAGATCTATCTACAACCTACCAGTAATAACAAGCCTAAACAAACCCTAAACCGTCCCTAAACACACCACGAAAACATAGCAGCGAAATTTTGTTTTCAACTTACAGCAGCAAATTTCGACCCCTTTTTCTCCTACCTCCGACATCATACCACAACAAAAAAAAATACCAGATTTGATAACTAAATTATGTCCTATTTCCAGAACATCTTTTGGATTGAAAAATCATTGAGTGACGAAGTCGCAAAACGATTTTGAAAACTGCTGCGCAAAACAGTAAAAATAAATGTGAAATACAATTACAAAAACCGTCGAAGACATACCCTTTCTCGATCAAAATTTACATTTAAAAATCATACACGACTCCTAGAAGGCGTCCCAATTTACATGTAAGTTGAGGGTGCATAAAAAGTCGTCTCCTTTACTTTTCCTTTATTTTATTTCTTCCTTTTATTTTACTAACGACTAACGGTTTGTTTCTTGTGCTTAAATTTACGCATCGTACTTTTTATGTACGTATCTAACTTCTAACATTTATTTATCGTTTATTAACTAAATGAAACTTAGTTTGGATATGAGTATGAGTTAAAGGGCCCTTTTAAAATGTTTACGTTGACTCGAGTTTTAAAGGCTTAAAATTTGTCTAAAGTGACCGATGGTCTCGCTCGTTTCATATCCCTACATTTAAAAGTGGACAATTCATTAAAAAGATCGAGTCGTTATTTTATTTATCTTCATTCAACTTTTAACTTAATTCAAACATGTTTAAAATTATTGACGACTAATTACATCATAGATTGACTTGACTATGATATTAAATGACCAAGTAAGAAGGAAGTCAGTGTCTCGATTTAAAGATTGGACTAATTTCCTTCTTATGAACACTACTTCGAATAACCTTGCGATAATTAGTAAATTAAACTAATTCATTAGACATTAGGTTAAAAAATTTAACTTGTAAATAATATGTAAATTTCTAATGTAAAATAATCAACCTATCCATCTTCCACCATCTCGAATAGTATAGATGCGCGTGCCTAACACCTATCTATTTGCATTCGATGACTCAAATTGGTTTAAAACCGATTTTCAAATTAATTCTTTTAAACCGAATGACATTCGGTCTTCTAATCATCTTTTTTTCCTTTTTTTTTTATACATTTGCAATCAATCATCGATCCTATTTGATAAATAAGGATATGTGAGCGATTTTTAACAGACTAGATAAATTTAAGAAATAAATCGTGTCTAGTTTATTTTGACATTCTTTTAAGGGAAATTCTATGGTGTACCCCTGACCTTTTTGGTTTTCTATGGTGTACCCTTATATTTTTGAAATTATATGGTGTACCCCTGAACTTTATATATTGGTCCATAAAATGACCTCATTGATTGTCTTTGCTAGGTTTTTGGCTTTGTTGATCTATTAAATCGTCTCTTTACCGTCCAATTGCATGACAACATACTTAATTACTTATTAGTTTGACGAATTACCCATTAGCCCACCAAATATTATATGAATCTAACTAATAATTCATGAATCCATTATTATTTCATGTTTCATAATGAAACTTTTAATAGAAGTTCGTACTTATTAAAAGTGATTTAAGATTCATCTTATAATGAATGATGATAAGACATTAATGAGTTAGAATAGTGGTCGAAGTCCAGTTCTTTATTAAGCGATAAAGTTAATGAAGAGTTAATTAAGGTCATTATGGAGAAAAAAGTATGAAGTTTAAGGGTACACCATAGATTATAAAAAAGAAAGGGCGGCTACAACACAGAAAACCGAAAAAGCCAGGGATACACCGTAGAATATCCCTTCTTTTAACTTGTATTTTGTAGTGTATTTAATTCGTCTAACATAATTAATGAACCTAACCTAGTTAATCAAACTAACTTATTTATTTATTTACTGTGTAGTATTGTATGTCTTATTATAGTCGTTTTTTTGTTTTATTTAATCTTTTTAGAGTGTAAATAGTAGGAATAGTTTACTTTAATTTGTAAAAATAATTGTGCAATGATATTAGATGATCAAGGTAAAAAGAAAATATTATATAAATTAAGGTGGAATGAAATTCTACTTTTTATTATCATATTTTGTATGACCTTGCGATAATTAGCATTTTATTTTAGTTTATTAGCCAATTAGAGTTTTATTTAATTAGTCTAATTTTTAAATGATTAATTTTAATTTTGTAAAAATTATTTTCTCTGTAGTTTTATAGTTTAGAATTTATGGGATCCGCTACCGTAATCACTTGCGCATAGAGGAATCTGTAAGGGCGCAATATGGCGGTATGTAAAGGTAAAGAAGTTATGGGATCCTCTTCCGTCAATATGATGGAAAAGGGAGACGGTTCGAAGAACAAATTTAATGGGAAGAAACATCCCTTTAACAATACCAATGACGAGTCTACCAAGGCACCAAATGGTGCTTGTTGGACTTGTGGAAAGATCGGGCACTTTAATGTGCAAGATCGGAAAGCACAAGAAAAGAAAGGGTGCTAGTACTCTTTGGTCAAGGAGGACAAGGGTCTAATGACCAAGGTCCACCCACTAATCAAGGTAAGTTTTTAGACTATGGTTTTGATTCGATTGTGAATTATGTACCACTAATTTCTGAAGCATTTTATGAGTAGGATGATGTAGTGGCATGGTGCATAGACTCGGGTGCAACAAATCATGTTTGCAAAGATTGCCATTGGTTCAAGGATTATGAATCGATGAAGGATGGATCCGTCTTATATATGGACAACGAGTCTACCGCTTCTATTGTTGGTCGTGGTAGGGTGGTGTTGGAATTTAGTTCCGGAAATTATGTAAAATTGTGTAATGTAGTTCATGTACCCGGAATTAGAAAAAATCTTGTTTCTGGTAGTTGCTTATTGTGGGAAATAACTGTTTACATCCCCTTAAAAATTAGGATTATAACAAAATTATATAATATGAAATTTCAAGTCATAAATATGAAAACGATATAAAATAAAGAGAAAACGAATTGAACCTTTGGTCCTAGCAAAATTCGGCCTAAGAACAGATATCAACACAGATATCCTCCTAATCGTAACACCCAAGACTGATTGAGATATGCCCTTGTAATTGATAGAAAAAGAATTAAAAGTTACAGTTAACCTTTTATTATTTTGTGTTTTGTGTGATGGAGGCACAAGTTGAGAGAGTAGAAAATTAGGTTAGAAATTTTTCTTGTTCCTCTCTTGTTCTCACGGCCCACCTAGGTTATTTATGAGGAGATTTAGTCTCCTCAAATAACTACCCATTGACCGGAAAAACCCGAGTGTATCTGGACACTTTTTCCGGTCATTTTAGCTTCCAATATAATGTAATATATTATAATCGTCATTTGTCAAGGACCGACATTATAATACAACATTAATTATAAATATCCGTATATTTATAATTTACCAATTAATTATAACGCTTTATGTTTAATTAGCTTACATTATATACAACAATTAAATATAGCATTTTATATTAAATTTTACGAATTACAGTTAATTCGTCTCAGCTAACTTTATTTAATCATTATTAAATAATCATATCATCATCACATTGACTAACCTTTTAGTCAAAAACACTGACTCACCTTTTAGTCATTTATTAAGGCATCAATATGATTATTTTCTCAAATAATCACATCTCTCAATCACATCCTTTAGGTGTGACTTTTAGGGACCAGTTGATCACCGCCATCAGTATGACGATAACGTCAAACTTATCTAGCAAGCCAACCGTTATCGCTAAACGTTAATCAACTGATTACAATACAAAGTATACCCTGTGAACCTATAGAGATTTATTTATGTTATTGCACTAACTGTGGAGAACACTGGCTCCAACAATCTCCCACTTGTCCGTACAAGTGTATGTGCGATAACCGATTCTCATATCCATATTAAATTTCTCCCACTCAATGTAAAACAATTTGCAAAGTCCTTATTCACAAAGGTCGTATTTTACAAGTGATCTGTATCAAGAGTGGTTTCCCCGACTAGAGAGTAACTTAACTGATAAACGAATCTTCATTCGAGCATGGCCATGCATTTCAGTTACAGCTCCTCGAGTGGCCATGAGAAATATCATATCCTGATAAAGGTTGGATATTTTCTTCAACTCGAATCTTGCAGACACAAGCGCAGTATGAAATGACCCAGTGAAAATCTACTTAGCCTCCTGTTACGGCCGACCATGAGAAAGAAACCAAAGTCACCCAAAAACTGCCTTTATCTCAAGAGACAGTCGATAGTCAAAAGAATCGACTCTAGGAACACTATGGATGTCCTATCCACGACCTGACACCTAATGTTCCGAAACATTGAGGACTCCATAACGTCGTCACAAAATGTCCTGCGCAGTATCATTATAACTCGCATCTGTGATCGATCAGTCAACAGTTTGACTTATGGCTCGTTGAAACCCACCATCAATCGACGTCACAAAATAATTGCCAGAGTTATCAGCTCATGTAGGCAA
>JAIUZE010001431.1:0-14777 GCA_022085475.1 Heliosperma pusillum | reverse complement strand
CTCTCAATCAATCCTGTTAGGTTGTGAATTTTAGGACCAGTTGATCCCGCCATCTGTTATGACGATAACGTCAAAACTTATCTAGCAAGCCCAACCGTTATCGATAGTAAAACGTTAATCAACTGATTACAATGACAAAAGTATTACCCTGTGAACCTACAGAGATTGTATTTTGTTATTGCACTACTGTGGAGGGCACACTTGGCTCCAACAATCTCCCACTTGTCTCGTACAAGTGTATGTGCGAATAACCCGATTCTCATTATCCATAATAATTTCTCATCAATGTAAAACCAATGCAAAGTCCGTATCCAAAGTCGTAGTTTACAAGTGTCAGTATCAAGAGTGGTTTCCCCGACTAGAGAGTAACTTAACTGATATACGAATCTTCATTCGAGCATGGCCATGCATTTCAGTTACAGCTCCTCGAGTGGCCCTGAGAAATATCATATCCTGATAAAGGTGGGATATTTTCTTCAACTCGAATCTTGCAGATACAAGCGCAGTATGAAATGACCCAGTGAAAATCTACTTAGCCTCCTGTTATGGTCGACCATGAGAAAGAAACCAAAGTCACCCAAAAACTGCCTTTATCTCAAGAGACAGTCGATAGTCAAAAGAATCGACTCTAGGAACACTATGGATATCCTATCCACGACCTGGCACCTAATGTTCCGAAACATTTAGGACTCCATAACGTTGTCACAAAATTTGTCCTGCGAGGTATCATTATAACTCGCATATGTGATCGATCAGTCAACTGTTTGACTTATGGCTCGTTGAACCCACCATCAATCGACGTCACAAAATAATTGCCAGAGTTATCAGCTCATGTAGGCAATTACGGACCCAAAACAAATATAATGTAATTCAGTTCACTTTGTGGTGTTCAATGTTGTCAGTACAACCCACATGAAAAACAAAATATAAAACAAGACGATGATTTTATTAATAGTTTTATGAAAAAGATACAGGTGTCTAATCCATACAAAACAACTAATACAACTCAGGAACACGCTTAATTCCCATGGAAATAACGTGCCCTTCATGCTTATCATATCTTAACGGTTTAGTGAGAGGATCTGCAACGTTATCATTCGTAGCAATCTTGTCTATCACTATCTCCCTTTGCTCCACGTAATCTCGGATCATGTGAGCCTTCCGTTGTACATGCCTAGACTTGTTGCTGGACTTAGGCTCCTTAGCCTGGAAGATGCCACCACTATTATCACAATAGATGGTGATCGGGTCATCCGAACTAGGAACTACAGTTAGTCCCTGTAAGAACCGACGCATCCATATAGCTGCCTTCGCAGCCTCTGAAGCAGCATAGTACTCGGATTCAGTCGTAGAATCTGCTATAACAGTTTGTTTGGAGCTTTTCCAGCTGACCGCAGCGCCATTAAGAGTAAAAACGAAACCAGACTGAGATTTCGAGTCATCTCGATCCGTTTGGAAGCTGGCATCTGCGTAACCGATTGCGCATAGCTCAGTGTCGCCTCCATAAGTCAATACCCAATCCTTAGTCCTCTGTAGGTACTTAAGGATATTCTTAACAGCCATCCAGTGTGTTTCACCTGGATTGCCTTGGTACCGACTCGTCATACTCAATGCATATGCCACGTCAGGACGTGTGCATATCATGGCATACATGATCGATCCTATAGCTGCTGCTAAGGAATCCGACTTCAATGCGCTCGGACTCTTCCGATTTCTTTGGTGCTTGACTTTTAACTCACACTCTGCACCCCGAGAGACTGCATTGAAGGTTCCCCTTCTTGGAGTTGGTCATGCTGAACCTCTCAAGAAAATCTTATATATTAGACTCCTGACTGAGGATAACATAAAAAAAATCCGTCGTGATCTATCTCTGAGATACGGATCCCCCCCCAAATTCTGTGTGCGGCCAGATCTCTCATCTGGAAATGGTTTCCGTTTAACCAAACGTTTTAATATAAACCGAAGTTTAAGAGAGTTATAATCATTCCCTCAAGAGTATGTCATCGACATACAATATTAGGAAGACAATCTTGCTCCCACTCGCCTTGATATATAAGTATGTTTCCTCGACCGATCGAGTAAATCCATTCTCTTTTATCACTTGGTCGAAACGATGATTCCAACTCCGAGAAGCCTGCTTAAGTCCATAGATGGAACGCTTAAGCTTGCAAACCTTCTTAGGATGTTTAGGATCAATGAACCCTTCGGGTTGTACCATGTACAACTCCTCCTCCAAATAACCGTTTAAGAAGGCGGTTTTCACGTCCATTTGCCAAATTTCATAGTCATGAAAGGCGGCAATCGCTAAGATTATCCGAATGGAACGCAGCATGACTACGGGTGCAAAATTTCATCATAATGCAATCCGTGCACTTGAGTGAAACCCTTTGCCACTAGTCGTGCCTTGTATGTATCTGGTTGTCCTTCTACAGAATGCTTTATCTTGTAAAGCCATTTGCACTGAAGAGGCCGAACCTTATCAGGTAAGTCAACCAGATCCCATACGTCATTCTCATACATAGAGTCCATCTCGGATTGCATGGCATCAAGCCATAGCTTAGAGTCGGAACATGTCATGGCACCTTTATAGGTAGCGGGTTCGTTTCTCTCAAGGAGTAAAACGTCATCACTCTCATTCTCCTCGACCATACCAATGTATCTGTCTGGAGGAATAGAGTGTCTACCCGACCTCCTAGGTTCCAAAGGAATATTAACCGCAGCTGATGATGAAGGAACAGTTTCCTCCATTGGTTGCTCGGTTGTTGGTTCTTGAATCTCCGACAGTTCGAAGGTTCCATTACTTGTCCTATTCTCGAGAAATTCTTTCTCTAAGAACGTCGCACTAGCCGCAACAAAAACTCGATGTTCGGTAGGCGAGTAAAAGTAATGACCAAACATCCCTTTTGGATAACCAATAAAGTATGTCTTGACCGATCGTGGGCCGAGCTTATCGTCAGGTCTCCACTTGACATAAGCCTCGCAGCCCCAAACCCGAATAAAGGACAAGTTAGGGACCGTTCCCTTCCATAATTCATATGGAGTCTTGTCTACAGCTTTAGACGGACTTCGGTTAAGTATTAGAGCAGCTGACAAAGAGCATAACCCCACAATGAGTCAGGTACAACCGTGTGACTCATCATGGATCGAACCATATCAAGTAATGTTCGATTTCTCCGTTCGGACACACCATTCAATTGTGGTGTTCCAGGTGGAGTTAACTGTAGTACTACACCACAGTCTTTAAGGTGTCGATCAAACTCCTTCGAAAGATATTCGCCACCACGATCCGAACGTAGTGCTTTAATCTTTCTATCCAGCTGGTTTTCAACCTTATTCTGGAATTCCTTGAACTTGTCAAAGGACTCACTTTTATGCTTCATTAAGTAGACATAACCATATCTACTCAAATCGTCCGTGAAAGTGATAAAATATCTATAGCCATCTCTAGCGTTGATTGACATAGGTCCACACACATCAGTATGTATGAGTCCTAATAGGTCAGCAGCGCGCATTCCAACACCTTTGAAGGAAATTCGAGTCATTTTGCCTATGAGACATGATTCACACGTGCCAAAAGATTCATAGTCAAATGGGGAGATAGTCCCATTTTCAATGAGCTTCTTCACGCGTTTTTCATTTCTGTGTCCCATACGGCAATGCCATAAATAGGTTTGATCTTTGTCACCAACCTTTTCTTTCTTACTACTCACATGCAATATATCTGTGGTTTGATCTAAAACATAAATGTCATTCATGGAAACTGCTTTACCATAAATCATTTCGTGTAAAGAGAAAATACAGCTATTATCCTTTATTACAAACGAAAAGCCGTCTTTATCAAGTACGGAAACTGAAATAATGTTTTTAAATAAACTGGGTACATAGTAACAGTTATTCAGAAATAACTCAAATCCACTCGGGAGTTGGATTACATATGTTCCCACTGAAACGACAGCTACTCTTGCTCCATTCCCCACTCGCAGGTCCACATCACCCCTTGCGAGAGTTGTGATGTTTCTTAGGCCCTGCAAATGATTGCACAGATGAGAACCACAACCAGTATCTAGTACCCAAGTTCCGAAACTTGCATGGTTGATCTCAATCATATGAATAAAAGAAGAAGACATACCAACAGGAGAGACGCGGCCTGCTTTAATGTCCTCTCGGTACACGAGGCAGTTCCTCCTCCAATGCCCAATCTTGTGGCAATGGTGGCACTCCACGTTACCTTCATCGCTCTTTGTCTTGCCTTGTGAGCTACCGCTAGACTCACCAGGCCCACTCTTGCCTTGCCCTGGCTTTTTGAATTTCGGCTTCCCTACAGCTAGGTTTGCCTTAGCCTTGCCCATACCTTTGCCCTTGTTGGCAATCATGAGAACGTCCTGTTTCAGACTCCCACTCAATTTCAGATCACTCTCTGTCTGTACAAGGAGTGAGTGGAGCTGATGAAGACTCTTCTGCATATCATTCATATAGTAATTTGCCCTGAAAAGGGCAAAACCATCATGAAGTGAATGAAGAACGCGGTCTATGACGATCTTCTCATCGATTTTGCAACCAAGTGCCTCCAGTTTCTCGACATTCTCAATCATGTCAAGAATGTGTGGGCTAACTGCTTGGCCCCTCTGGAGTTTCGCTTCAAAGAAGCGACATGTATGCTCATAGCTAACGATCCTCGGAGCTTTCGAGAACTCGTTAGAGAGCGTGGTGAAAATCTTGTTTGCACCTTGGGCAATGAATCGTCTTTGCAAATTGGATTCCATTGAAAAGATGAGTACGTTCTTTATCGCACCCGCCTCCATTACGAAATCAATATAAGCAAGTGATTCATTTGCTTCTGCATTGGGGCCTGGGTTTGGCGGTAGTGGCTTAGTCAAGTACTCGAGCTTACCGTCAGCAATGGCAGCATTCCGTAATGCCGCCTCCCAGTCCGCAAAGTTGGACCCGTTATTCTTCAGTCGCGTTGACTGATTCATAGTGTCCATGAACATCTTAAGCCAGGACGCACGTCCGAGCGTGGCACTTGGCATTGGGTCATCAGTATGGCCAGCCATTTGTTATTAGCAGTTTATATCTGAATATTTGACTGTGGAAAAAGAAAATAATAAGATAAGTTTCATCGTTTTAAAAATTAAGTCTTAATGCAAAAACTGTTTAATGCGATGACTCAAGCATTTATACAATTGACCTCCCTCAAGAATTATATAAATGATCCCAAGACTCAATTTCTGTAAATTGATAAGCCAACCTTTTGGCTAATTCTACCTTTAGAATTCTCGGTCGATAAATTTCTGTAAATTCTATCTTATAGTCCATTATAATCCCGAGATATTACTCGTACTATAATGTTGAGATAAAATAGGTCAACACTCACTACTTACCCAACGTAGAAGGGGTCATATTATGACTTCCGACGAAGAAGGGGTTCATAGAAGTTTTTCCTATAAAGACTAATCTCAATTTTCATTTTAGAGGAAGATCCCATCATCTTAAATTTAATTCATTTTAAGTGAACAAATTCTAGCATTTCGTGAATGATTTAGACTAAGGTGATGGCCCTATGAACGAGTGACATCTGTATGTCTATGATGAAAAATCAAACTATATGAAACATTTTTCATGCATTTTAGGTGGTTTGGTTTAGGCGGAATATGATGCAGTTATTTAACATGTGAATGAAAACAAAAACCGGAAAAATACGTAAACTATTACAACGGTCCTAGTGTGGCCTATCTACCAAAATGAACAGTAAATACAAGTTTGGAATCCATCCTTATGGACCCGAGAAGCTTGACTTTGTCTCATCTTGGTCCATGTAGCGGGAGTGAGCATCCGATCTCCGTCTCTAGTCTTCTTAAAATTACATTTAAAAATTACAAAATGAACCTATTTACATTCTAATTCCAAAACATAATTAAAAGAAAATAAAAGGAGATTCGAGATCTCAAAATTACAACCAAACCATGTTTTCATCATTACGAAAACATGATTAACTAAAGCCACACTAGGTATTACATTTTTCAACCAATTGCAAAAATACGTAAAATAAACCATTCATTCATTCAACAAAAATAAAAAGCATCAACTATATTAATTAATACTACAAAACATAATTCATTAATTATGTTGATTAATTATCCAAACCACCATTCAAACCGATCAAAATTATGTGACAATTCTTTAATTGCCCACAACAATTTTAATCTTACATAATCCATTTTATTTTAAACCTTTTTAAAATATACGGGTATCAATATTGTGAACCTTTTCACAATAACAAACAAACAAACATTATCTTTATAATGTCAAAAAAAAAAACAAAAAAATGTTTTTTTTTTCGGGACACTGTTCACGTGAACAGTACCAGTACCCAAAATTTTTTTTTTTTTTTTTTTTTATTCTTTGATATCTCACGGTTTAATCAAAAAACCGAAAAACAAAACCATAAAAATGAAAAACAGATGCTGCTGCTGCTGCCTTTTAAAAAATTTTTTTTTTTTTTTTTTTTATTTTTTTTTTAAACAGTGAACAGTAACCGGGCAGCACAAAAAAAAATTTTCCGGTGTTGCCAATATCGCTAGATCGGTTCTAATTTCAATATCTAATCATTATTAAAATTGATTCAAACTAGATTATTCAATTTAACCTTTTAAAAAGAACATCTAAATCATGATTAAATCGATTATCCTTATATTCATTTAATCACAATCGCTTTGAACATCATTAAAAATTGAATCATTATTCAAAAATCATCAATTTAAAACAATGAATCCGAAAATAATAGCAACAACAAAATCAAAACAATTCCATCTTATTTTAATTTAATCCTTATCAAATTAAAACAACCACAAATTTATTATATTGAATTTTAACCTTTTAAAATAACAATATTAATAAATCAACAATGGAACAACAAAACCCTAAAATAAAAAAAAACCCACGGCTAAAATAAAAAACAGCCGTCACAAATTTTTTTTTTTCGGTTTTCTCAAATTTTTTTTTTCTCAAATTCATATATCATAAAAATGAAAAACATATAATATAATTTTGTAGCCAAAAAGCTCTGATACCACTTGTGGGAAATAACAGTTTACATCCCCTTAAAAATTAGGATTATAACAAAATTATATTATATGAATGCAAGTCATAGATATAAAAACGATACAAATGTAGAGAAAAAGAATTAAACCTTCGGTCCTTAGCAAATTAGGCCTAAGAACAGATATCAAAATAGATATCCTCCTAATCGTAAAACCCAAGACTGATTGAGATATGCCCTTGTAATTGCTAGAAAAGAATTAAAAGTTACAGTTAACTTTTATTGTTTTTTATGTTTTTGTGTTTTGTGTGATGGAGGCACAAGTGAGAGAGAGTCAAAAATTAGGTTAGCAATTTTTTTCTTCTCTTGTAATTAACGGCACACTTAGGTTATAATGAGGAGATTTAGTCTCCTCAAATAACTACCCATTGACTGAAAAAAAACCCGAGTGTATCTGGACACTTTTTCCGGTCATTTTAGCTTTTAATATAATGTAATACTTTATAATCGTCATTAGTCAAAGACCGACATTATAATACATCATTAATTATAAATATCCGTATATTTATAATTTTCCAATTAATTATAACGGTTTATATTTAATTAGCTTACATTATATACAACAATTAAATATAACATTTTATATTCAATTTACGAATTACAGTTAATTCGTCTCAGCTAAATTTATTTAATCATTATTAAATAATTATATCATCATCACATTTGACTAACCTTTTAGTCAAAAACACCGACTAACCTTTTAGTCATTTAATAAGGCATCAATATGATTATTTTCTCAAATAATCACATCTCTCAATCACATCCTTTAGGTGTGACTTTTAGGGACCAGTTGATCACCGCCATCTGTATGACGATAACGTCAAACTTATCTAGCAAGCCAACCGTTATCGATAAACGTTAATCAACTGATTACAATACAAAGTATACCCTGTGAACCTACAGAGATTTATTTATGTTATTGCACTTACTGTGGAGGACACTGACTCCAACATTATTAGCATGTAACTAGATCTTGGAAACTAATTAAAGAGTTAATTAGTATTTCATAAGAAATGTCTTATGTGTAGGTATATGAACCTAACAATTGATATCAGAGCATAGGATGTTGCATGCTATCGGTTTTATGAAGTATTTTATGAAGAAGAGAAGATAAGAAGATCTCCCCGGGTGGGGGTGAAATGATCCCCGGGCGGGTAAAATGACACCTGAAGCAAGAATTGGGCAGAAGCACTTCCCCGGGCGGGGGAAGTTATGTACCCGGGCGGGGGGACTGCGAACACCCTATTCGATTTTTGGAAACTCCAATTTAGCTTAGTTTCCAAGTTTTAATAAAAGACCTATTATTAAGAAACTCTTGGATACTTAGTTTTTCATACATTGTTTTTAACTTATGTTTAGATTATCATTAGCCTAATTACAAGAAATCTCTAGATTAAGATTTAATTACTTCGCTTTTTGGATTATTGAAATTGGATTTTGTTCTATTCAACATTCAGGTTCTTTAATTACAAGTATTCTTTCATCTATTCTTTTGATTATGTTTTATATTATTTTAATTATGAATTGTTTGTCTTCTTTTTTTATGAGTGAGTAATTTCCCATCTAGGGTTCGTAGAATCGTTGTAGGGATGACACACATGAATTGAATAGTTAATTTTGATTACCTAATTGGTATCTCGGATTTAGATAAAGATTTATATTGAATTGAATTGTTGTTATTGATTGAATGAATCTAAAAGCAAGTCAATTGTTCAATGGGAATTGAGAATTGTTTTGTGACGAGATTTATCCACCAAGTTAATCATCTAATAATAGGTTTAAGCTAAATGAATTTGTGTAAGTAAGGCGATTTAGTTTAGAGCATTAATCTCATCTTTGATTATTACTTATTCATGGAAGTGTCTAATTGATAATTAGGACCCAACTATCAACTTAAAGCCTCTACTTGGTTTAATTTGATCAATATTAGGGAGTTTAATTAACCCGGAAGAGTTGTTAATAGCAAATTAGGTAGTGTTTAATCCGATTAGTGATTTGGTAATTATTTATCTTTAGTAGAGCTTGTCGACCTATAACAAGACTACGGGCCTTAGACCTTTTTAGAATTTGATTAAAATCGTTGTTATTTGCTTATAAAGTTAGTCTAGATAATTCTCTATTATTGATTCCTCGTAGCTTAAGTATACTAGTACTTAACTTTACTTCCCTGAGATCGACTCGTAAGCATTTACAATAGACCCGTACGCTTACGGTATTTTTAACTGAACAACATGCTCTAAAGAGAACTTATCGATATCTTAAACGTATATCTTTGTTTTCTTCATTTGTAAAGGTGATAAAGAGTGCCTTGTGTGTCACGATATTCAGATTTAGATTTTGCAGAAGAAGTTGACATTAGAAGATCAATGACTGGTTATGTTTTCAGTTTTTCACTCTCTGTGGTTCAGTCATCAGTTGAAACTAGGAAAGCTACTTTGTCTACAACTAAAGCATAGTACATGTATTTGACTAAAATAACTAAATAGGGTAGCAAGTTGAAAGGGTTTGTCGGTGATTTGGGCCCACATTAGGAGCAAGCTATTGCGTGCTGTGACAATCTTAATTACTGCAATATGCTTGACCAAAGGTCACGTCCATCATGATGAGAGGACTAAGCATATGTGCGTGAGCCTAAGACCGTGGGGAATAAGAGTTTCTCGTATATCCGACATCTATGGGGTGCGCCGGGTACATAGGTCCAATTTAGAAAAGATTCAAGTCAAAGTGGAGATTTATTGGATCCGTGCCTTTTAATTTGTTTCTCGCCACTTCAGCCAACTATAACGGTACCATATAAACTTTCTAAGTCTCACCCTAACAGTTATGCATATCATATCGTTTTGAGTTTGAGTCTTAAAATTTGTAAACTCCTTAGTATCAGCAAAACTCCTTCGATCCCTTCTGCCACGTGGTCATAAACTTGGCAAAACTGACCCGACCTGCACGGACCAAACACCTGAATTGACCCGAATGTTTATTTTTGCATGCTTCCAGTTATCCCAAAATAAGTTGATAACAACACACACGTAACGACCCAAACCCGAACCCGAAATTACTCAAATTCTTGTAAACCCGAATTGACCCGACCTGAGTCGAACATGATCCAATTGATGACCGTCTGTCATATTTACTTATGGACGCAGCTAATAGCCTAATACACCGTTAATGAACCACGTAAATATATGTGTTGCTTTCTTTATCGTTTCTATTTATCTTTTCTCGCATATGTTATAACAAGTTCAAATTTCATCCACATTAAGGGTATAATTATTGATTAAACTCTGCTTAATCTTAAGACTTTGTCACATCAACTTTACACTAACTTTTATTATTATTTAATTGTTCACTTTATTCTGACTCACTTAACTTTCTTCTCCCTTCACTTTTGTTGTGAGGTTTCTTATTGAAAAAAAAAGTAATAACTTTACACATGTGAGCCATCTATTGGATGATTAACCAAAAAGTTGTCTCAAGACTGGAATCTTGGATTTGCATAACTCAACTTGGTCAAGACTTTACTAGATTATTGGGAGTCTGAGTGAGTCTTATCTCAAGACTCATGTGAATATTATCTCAAAATTCACCAATAATTTTACCTTTTAATTTACTATTATAAGTCACTGTATTATAAAAAAGAAAGTCATTAAGCTTGTGTATCTTCGATGCTCATACTCTGCAAAGCAGGAGTTGGAGCCAGGATTAAGGATATGAGATAGCAAAATTATTGTTTTGTTATTGTTCAAAGAAACACAAACTTAAAACCACATAAATTTGTTATAAATGGCTCGGTTATGCCCATAACAACCAAAATTTTCAATCTGGGAATGAACAATAATATGGCTATCACTTTAGCTTGTTGATGATTGCAAGTCTAGTTTGTTGAGATTAGCATTTTCAACTGCCAACTATTTTATGTGTATAACTCATATCACCATACGTATAACTAACATATGCGGTTCTATTGAATATAATTCTGTAGTAAATATCTCGATATTGAATATTATTTGTTTGTACTTACTTTTGTCTGTTTAGCCGAGTGGACTAAGACGCTTACACATGTATCTAACAAAATAAACTTCTATCAAAATTCTAGTTTAAAAGTTAAAAAAAAAATTAAAACTTCATTATAGTAAGATAAATAATGATAAACTAAGGTACTTCCTTAAACTTGCAAACTTGAAGGGGAAAATGCTACTAGTAGTAGTCGAGTCGAATACACAACCATTTTGTTAGACAAGTACTTTTCACTACTCATCCAAGAAGACGGTGATGTTTTCTCTTTGGGCTTATTTGTTTTATTCTTAGTATCTTACCGTGGTTTTCGGGGTAGCTAAAATTCATCTTCTTCGTCTTTTTTGGATTTGGGGTAACAGCTGCTACCCGATGCTATAATGTAAAGTCTTCTAAAGTCGCGGTCTTTGTTTCCAATTGAATAGTTCACTAGTTTTAAACCCGTGCAAATTGCACGGGTATAAAGTTTCAAATTTGTGTCTAAAATAATGTTAAAATGATGAGTGAGTTTTGCATAAAGTCATAATTAAGAACCGCAATTTAAAAGATTGACAAATTAGTATATCCAACAATAATGGCCATTTTAACATGTTTAAAACTTAAATATATTAACAAAGTTAAAATGGGAGACGCTATCCCCGTGTAAAATACAAAAGTAATGCTAGCACATGGCAAAATGCACACGTGCAAATTGCACGGTATAATTTTACATGTGTGTACTGTTGATCTGGGCTAGTGTATTAAGCTTATTGTGTAAATTGGTAAGAATACTTGTTACATGGGCCCGTGCAAACGTATTTTGGTGTACGTCTCTTATTTTTTCAATCATCTTTTTAACTGAATTTATAATACACACCTTCATAAAGAAAATCTATCTCAATGTGGAGCATAGACTCAAACCGATACACCCGTCAAATAATTAACATTGTTTAGTAAGACCATTTTATGATAATACCCATCTATTAATATTTAGACTCAAATACAAACTCTTTAAATTATTTAGTATTAATTTTGATGAACCCGTTACTCGTCACATTCATTTGTTGACTTTTTTAAAAAAAATTGTGAGTAGTATTTTAATGAAAGACAAAAAAAATTTGGGCAAAGAGAATATTTTGTAATAATTGCGGATACATTTAAAACTGCTTATCACATTCTAAAAGATCATATTATTAAAATAATATTTAAAATTTACTCTTGTGCTTCTTATTTAGACTCCTTTCACTATAAGATGGTATTTATTATTGTTATTATAGGTATTATTTAAACCCTAAATATCTACCTCATCATTTCCTTATTCATCAAACCTCAATGGGCATTTTGTATTTTTGTGCCTCCGTATATTATTTTGTACACAAAACAATCAACTGTCCTATTTTTCTTTATAATATGAGTAGCGCTTCCCTCACCACCTTTGTTAAATATGTCTTCAACTCGGTGATTCAGCTTTGGTCTAATGGGAAATCTCCCATATCAGCATCAATTGGAAACAATAAATAGAAGGCATGATCTTCTTTTTTATCTACAACATTTGTCATCGAAATAAAGCGCTTTCGAAAATGATCATATATTTTTTTAGATTCCCTATTTCTTAGTTTTGTTATTAATTTCACAAAATTTGTTAGTATTAGACTAGTATAGCTTATTTCGTTTCAAAAAAAATATATTAATCCAACGTTTTAGTATCAGTTTATTCATTGCATGGATTTTTTTTAATGTATTCCTAAGATAAATTTATTGCTTAAAATTAGCAGGTTTATCGATTGCATCTTAATTCTTTGATAAATTTGGTGGGCAATAATAGTTAATTCGCAGAAAATTAGAATATCAAATCCATTAAGTGATTTTTTTAAAATAAGATTTCTAGGTAAAAAAAAATTGTCACATATTCTTTGCCAAAAAAAAACAGTACAATAATTTAAATGTTAAAAAATCATACATATATTTTATTATGGTTTTTTTACTGGTTAAATAGTACTCCGCATAGTTTCCAACATTTACATAAATTCTTTATCTGAATCAGTAACATACATACACATATTCTCTGAATAGTGATATATTCTTTAATGTTAAAACGATTTCATTATCAAACAAATTAATATGACAAAAAAAACTTTTAATTTTGGAAAATTAATTTTATGTAATGTGTAAAAGTATACCGTACAAAAAAAAGCTTTGTATTTTGATTTTTTATCAAAAAAATTTCATTTTTGTGTTGGGTTGCAAAACCGCTGCCAGTCTCAATTAAAAAATTCCTATAATTACATCAATTATTAAAAACGATAGTAATTTGTGATTGAACGATTCAAAGTAAGTATCAAAGAATTTAATTAATTGTTGTTATGATAGTGGGTCCTAAAATTTAGGGTTCCTTTTGAAATGTTGACTTTCAACCACAGAGCGACACCTAAGCTCTGTGGTTGTTGCTTTAATAAATAAAGATACGCCTATAGTTAGAGTCATGGCTATATAAGATCAACTATCATAAATTCATAATACTTCCTCCATTCAACTCCACTCTACCACTTTCTTTTTTGTACACTATTCACAAGCGATCATATAATTGCAATTTTCTTTCAATATATAAGTAAAAAATATATTCATGTGTGATCTTGTTTGATTCGTCTTTACGAGTACATTATTAATATCTAACTTTTATAATTTTTGCAAACACGTAGCTAACGATATTTACCGTGCAAAACTCGTCTCGCCAAATGTGAAAAAAAATTTTGGTAGAGTGGAGTTGAATGGAGGAAGTATGTATTTATACACAAATTCTTATTTCAGACCGAGGTATCCGTCTTAAGCTTAAGACGGATACCATATTCTCTCACAAAATACCCATCAAGGGTGAGTAGAGAGCACATGGGGGGAGCCCACCTTGTCCCCTCTACCCATTTCCTCTCACAAAATACCCGTTGTAAGATCCGACCCGTCTTAAGCAAGACCTACTGGTATTTATATACTGATATATACTGAAAGAGCTTTTAGTAAGGAATTTAATGGTAGTATTTTTATAATTTTTGAGCTAATATATTTTTGTAATATTAAAGTCAAAGGCTTAACACGAAAATGAGAGAAAATCATGTATAGAAAAACGGAGGGAGTACAAAACAATTATAAAATCATGGTAAAATCAAGTTGTAAATTATTAATTTGTTACGGCAATATCTAATGTATTTCACAAATAAAGTTTTGGAATTTAAATTTCATAGATGTTTAAGTGTACATGGCTATTCTTTTCTAATTACACTAGTTTTAAACCCGTGGAAAATTGCACGAGGTTGATTTAAAAATTTAACGAAATTCATTATATATATTGAAAAAAAAAACTATAAAAGTGCACATAATTATAATTTAAAATATGAAATCACTATTATGCAGTATAAGGTAAATACATATAAATAATAGTTTCACATAAGACAATGATGAAATCATGTAATAAAAGAGAAAAGTATACAATTTTAGCTACAAACATATACGCGTACAAAATATATTCAAGATACTGAATCCAATGCATAACTTACAGCGTCTTACATAAGTTGTTCCTCTAAAACTACTCATTCAAATTTGATATCTCTTTATTTAGAGATAGTTGGGTCGTAGCCTCGTAAACCTCGTGGAGTTTATAATTGTTGAAAAGAAAATATTTGAATAACTCTCATCC
>JAIUZE010001429.1:0-26672 GCA_022085475.1 Heliosperma pusillum | reverse complement strand
TTCCCTCCATTCATCATTATAAACGTAGCACGGATTGGGATTTTCCGATCATCCCTATCTGTTTGGAAATGGCATCTGGTAACCCTTACACGTAACTCAGTTCGCACGCCAAACAGCAGAACGAATCCTTGGTCCTTCTTAAGTACTTAAGGATGTTCTTTACGGCTATCCAGTGACTCTCACCTGGATTTGCTTGGTAACGACTTGTCATGCTCAAAGCATATGCAACGTCGGGACGAGTGCACATCATAGCATACATGATTGATACAACGGCTGAAGCGTAAGGGATCAATTTCATGCGTTCAATCTCCTCGGTTTTCGTAGGGCACTCTGACTTGCTCAAAGTGATCCCACTTCCCATAGGAATAAAGCCTCTCTTAGAGTCTTTCATGTTGAACCGATCAAGAATCTTATCAATATAAGTCTCTTAACTTAATGCTAGTATCCTTTTAGATCTATCCCTATAGATCCGGATACCTAAGATGCGATGGGCCTCTCCTAAGTCTTTCATTTGGAAATGTATTCCTAGCCACTCCTTTACAGAAGTGAGCATTGGAATATCATTCCCAATGAGTAGTATGTCATCTACATACAAGAATAGAAAAGTTACTTTACTCCCACTAAACTTCATGTATAAACACGGTTCCTCGACACTTCGAGTGAAACCATTTTGTTTAATTACATGATCGAAACGATGATTCCAACTCCTGGATGCTTGTTTAAGACCATAGAGGGATCTCTTAAGTTTGCATACCTTCTTAGGGTTTGATGGATCCACAAAACCTTCAGGTTGTGTCATGTACACTTCCTCTTCTAGAATCCCATTCAAGAAGGCGGTTTTGACATCCATTTGCCAAATCTCATAATTATGAAATGCGGCAACCGCGCAATCATCCTTATGGCTCGAGCATGAGACCGGGGCGAAAGGTTCCGTCATAGTGAAGACCATGAATTGGCGTGTTGAAACCTTTTGCACAAAATCTAGCTTGATAACATCCATTATGTTTATCTATGCCACTTTTGATCTTATAGATCCACTTACACTGAAGAGGTCGTACCTCCTTAGGTAAATCAACCAAGTCCCATACTTGATTGTCGTACATAGAATCCATTTAGGATTGCATGGCTCCTAGCCATAGCTTTGAGTCGGGACTAGAAATGGCTGCTTTGTAGGTAGTAGGTTCGTTACTTTCAAAAAGTAACACATTATAGTCATCACCTTCCTCTATAATACAAAGGTATCTATCAGGTTGATGACTAATTCTGCTTGACCTCCTAGGTTCCGAAGGAATAATGACCGTACCAGACGAAGAGGGGACGGGAACCGTTTCCGTCTATCCTTTTCGGTTTGTGGCTCTTGGACTTCATCAAGTTCAAATTTTCTCCCACTCTGTCTTTTAGAAATAAAATCCTTTTCTAAAAAGACTGCATCCCGAGACACAAACACTTTGTCCTCGTGTTTATTGTAGAAGTAATAAGCACGTGATTCCTTTGGATATCCTACAAAAAGACATTTGTCAGATTTGGGTGCGAGGTTATCGTCAGACTTATTCTTAACAAAAGCCTCGCATCCCCAAATTCTCATAAATGACAAATAAGGGACTTTTCCTGTCCATATCTCATATGGAGTCTTGTTTGCCGCTTTAGTCGGGCTTCGATTTAGTGAAAATATTGCAGATAAGATAGCAAAACCACAAAAATAATCAGGAAGCTCTGTGAGACTCATCATAGATCGAACCATATCTAATAAAGTTGGATTTCGCCTTTCGGACACACCATTTAATTGGGGTGTCCCAGGAGGAGTCCATTGTGATACTATACCACAATCTTTTAGGTGAGAATCAAATTCATTGTTCAAGTATTCACCACCACGATCGGATCGTAGGGCTTTAATTTTTTTATTCAATTGGTTTTCTACTTCATTTTGAAATTCTTTGAATTTTTCAAAAGCATTACTTTTATGCCTCATCAAGTAGACATATCCATATCTACTCAAGTCGTCGGTAAAAGTAATGAAGTAGTGATAACCACCTCTAGCTTGGATAGTCATTGGACCGCACACATCCGTATGTATAAGGCCTAATACTTCACTTGCTCGTGTCCCTTTTCCCGTAAAAGGAGCACGAGTCATCTTGCCTAGAAGACAAGATTCACATACACCATAAGATTCGTAATCGAATGGTTTGAGTACTTTAGATGAAACAAGTCTCTTTATGCGTCGTTCGTTTATGTACCCTAAACGACAATGCCAAAGGTATGATTGATTAGGTTCACCTGTTTTGAGCTTCTTGTTTTCTACATGATAGACCTCTTTTGCAATATCTAGAACATAAATACCTCCAATAGAAATGGCCTCGCCATAAACCATTTTATTTAAAGAAAAAGTACAACAATTGTTCTTAATACAAAACGAAAATCCTTCCATGTCTAACACTGAAATGGAGATAATGTTCTTGGTAAGAGTTGGTACATAATAGCAATTATTTAAATACAACTCTAAACCATTAGGCAAAAGAAGAACATAGGTGCCCACGGAAACTGCGGCTACCTTAGCTCCATTTCCCATGCGTAGGTCCACGTCACCCTTGGCTAGTGCTTGCGCGTCCTTCAGCCCCTGTACATGATTACAAAGGTGAGACTCACAACCGCTTTCAAATACCCAAGAAGATGTACTAGCAAAGTTAATTTCTATCATATAGAGTGATGAAATAATTTTACCTGACGTTGTCACACAACCGTCCTTCTTGTCTTCCAAGTATTTGGGGCGATTGCCTTTCCAATGCCCTTTGCCATTACAATAATAGCAATCCGCCTCCGCGTGTTTGTTGACTTTGGGCTTGGACTTATAAAAGACCTTGCCCTTTCCCTTGCCGACTTTCTTGAAAAGAGTCTTACCCTTTCCCTTGTCCTTTTTCACCCCAAGATTCATGTTCTTCATTTTCATTGAAAGAACGTCCTTGGGTTCACTCCCACTAGCCTCCATGTCCCTCTCCGCTTGGGTGAGGAGTGCATGGAGTTCATGGAAACTCTTGTCCATGCCATTCATGTTATAGTTCACCCTAAATTAGTTGAACTTAGGTGTGAGTGAATGAAGGATTTTACCCACCAGCAATTGCTTCGGAATTTTGCACCCTAGACGCTCTAAGGTGTCCGCGTGCTCAACCATTTTGAGCACGTGTGGGCCGACTTTTTGGCCCCTTTGAAGCTTTTTTTTTTTGAAAGAATTTCGTAGCCGCCTCATATTGGAGAATTTGAGGGGCTTGCGAAAACATTCACGTGATCCTCGTGAATATCTCATATGCATCGAGTGATATCAATTGGAGTTTGAGTTTGGGTGAGATTGACCAAATCAAGACATTCTTGACGTCATTTGCAACCTTCAAATAAAGGTCATATTCGGCCCGAACCACCGCGGACGATCTAGGTGCGGGTTCGGTGGGGGGCTCTTCGACCAAGTAGCGAAGCACGTTATCGGATAACGCGGCACTCTTGATCGTTGACTCCCATTCAACGAAGTTAATTCCATCATCTTTCAGGACACACTTGTCCATGACGGATCTCAACCATGAGTCCTTACCCAAGGTTGCGTTGTTTGATGAAGTTGACATTGTGCGAATATGGTTACTACAACAAAAAGAAATATATAAACATTCATTGTTAATATACTTGAAAAACATTTTAACAAGTTTAGCATTTATATAATGACCTCTCACTAAGTTATATAAATGATTCCAAGACCCATCTTTAAATAAAAAATAGTCATCGCATGCTACCTTTATCTAGAAATGGTAAGTCATTACTTGAGTAATTCTACCCTTAAAACTCTTGTTTGACAGATTTCAACTAAATCCATCAATTAGTCCCAAGATAACGCTTATCTCGTTGAGTCCAATCTAATTTTAGCTTGTGATCGTATCACCCTACTTACCCGAGGTAAAAAGGAACCCACGAGCGTGGTAGCCCTAATGAACACGAGACTCATAGGTGTTATTAATTGGTAAGGCTAATCTCAATTTTTAAATATGTGAGAGATCTTGTCAATTTAGTAATTAATTCCCTATAAGTGAACTAAGTCGGTGAATTGTCAATAACGTTGAATTGACAATAACGGAAAATAAAATGCATGTGTGACGATTTTGGCATGAGCGGAAATAAACCAAGCAACCAAGCAACGATAAAATCCTAGTATGGCCACCTAGCTCATCAAATTAACTAGATAATTACAAATTCGGAAACCAACTCCTTGGTCCCTTGCCACTTCACTTGGAACACCTTCCAAAATGGCATCGTTTTGAGGGAGTCACCGGTCTTCATAAAAATAATTACAAATATACAAATATACAAATTCCTATTATACATTTATTCTATGAAATGAAATTATTAAATTAAACAAACCGGCGATACGAGATCGCAATAAAATTACAACCAAATTGTTATTCCCTTACATTACGGGTAATAACGATTAAAATTAACTAGGCCATACTAGGTACAAAATATGCATAAATTATTAAATAAATGACATTCATTCATTCAACCATAAATAAAATAAATTGCTGCAAAATTCATGCCAAAATCGCCCTAAACACATTCATGCTCATTGTAGCTCGATTTTACGGGATTTATTGATTTTTAACCATTAAAAATCAATATCAACATTTAAATCTCATTTAAATTCAAACTAATTAACTAAACTGTTTTAGAACTCAAAAATAGTCCCTACTAATTTTGTTGGTCATTAATTAGATCGATTTGATTTCATTTGCTAAATATTACGGTTTAATCATAACAATTATGAAATAAAACCAAAATAAAATATAAACATCATAAAAATTTGAAACCAAAATTTTTTTTACATTCTGGAACATTTCCAGGAACTCTAAAAATAAAAACATTTGCTCAAAAATTTAAATTAATTTTATGAACAAATAACTTAGTATTTAATGGGTTTATCAAATAAAAATCATTAAATATAGTAACACAGTGAAAACAATTATGAAATTTCACCAAGATGATCAAAATCAGAATTTAAAATGTACCAAAAATTTTCATAAACAGAAAAGGACGTTTCGTTTTTATGAACATAATAATCTCATATTATCGACTTTTATCGTATAAAAATCAATAAACATGCAATAATTAATTAAAAGTCATAAAATTTTACATACATTATTTAAGACATTCATGTGAGATCATATTAAAATTACATGGCCAGAATAAACATGCAACTGTTTTTAGCTAACTTTTAACTCATAAAATGCATGTTAACACGGTTTAAAAGCCAAAAATCAAAATAAAAAGCAACTGAATCCCTATAATCACGAAATTTGACCACAAACATTTTGAGGTCAGGAGGTATTCATGCACCAAAAATGTTCGTCAGAATCGTATTTTAACTCAAAATTTTTGATTTATTAGTTATCTTATAACTTTAATAAAAAATGTCCAAAATGAACATGCATGTTACAAGCTAGCTCTGATACCACATGAAAGTCCATATACCTTAATTAGACTCCTCTAATTAGTTACTAAATTACTTTTTTAATTTAGTATTTAATGATCTATGTAACATGCATGCAAATATAAAGACATTTATATAAAAGAAGAAATTTCCTCACATTAATATAGAAATTAAATGGGCACAACAAGAACTCCTTCTTGTTGTTCTTGAGCTAATAATATGGATGAACAAGAATAATCTCCAAACTAGAAGACCTCCTTACAGTTGCACAAAGATGACACCAAATAATCTACCCTTATTATTAACTAGATAATAAGATAGATATTATGCTACTAATATTAGAATATATTACTACACTAGTAATACTTAGTAAATATTAGTATTATGAGAGTTTTAGTGAGAAGAAGGGTTTTTGAGAGATGTATGAAAAACAAGCAAGAATGAACCAACAAAATGAACAACCATATTGCCCTTTTATAGGCAATATGGCTGGTCCCCAAGAGCCTCACAAGGGTCTTATTTTGCTTATTTTAATCACATGCAAAGTGGTAGAGTATGTGTTGAATGAAATGGTTTTAGGTTACTATTCATGTCATAATCACATGTGACTTGTGAGCATAAACAAAAGCAACCATCATCACCTTACCAACACTACCATGACCGGCCATGTGAGCCCTTATATGGTCCATTTTGATTTTGGATATTTGTCCCACAAATACTTATTAACCATATGTTTAATTATCTTATATAATTAAGTGTTAATTTGATCATATAACAATTATATGACACAAATAAATAAATAATATGTACTTAACATTTTAAGTAATATTTTACCATTATATCAATATATAATGGGTCCCACAATGCTTAATTAATTTATTTCACAACTCCTTGTAAACATAATTAACTAATTATCTCTATCTCAAAACCTCAACTAATTTAGTAATTTAACGATTAATTACTAAGTTAAATCTTATTTAATCATATTAAAATAAGATATAAATTTATTAGTCAATTATCGCATAATTGAAAAATATACTTAATCGAATTTGAGTTCTTAACTCAATTTCTAATAATTAACTCTCGTACATATCGAATATATGTAATGAACTAATAAACTGTATCATATACAAATATTTAGTTACTATTTGGATTTCATCCTATAGGTGTGACCGAAAGGGATCAGTTGATCACCGCCATCATACGACAATAACGTCAAACTCTAGTCAGCCAACCGTTATTGATTTACGTTAATCAACTGACTAATCATATATATAGTCAATAAATATCCCAATTATATTCTTAATAAGATCTATTATGTGGCGCACTATTGTGAAGAACACCTACTCCAACAAGCACAACTATGCCTTATTTTAATTGATATCGGCGCATCTATGTCTTTTGTGTCTTCAACTTATGTTGATAAATTAGCTATCGAACCTACTTCTAGTGAGGATACTCCCATATCCTTACCATCTGGAAAAATTATCCCATGTTCTCCTTTTTACCCTAATGTCCTTATCTGTATTACGGGGACCATCTTTCCCGCTAATCTCCCTAAGTTTCCTCTATGAGAGTTTGATGTAATCCTAGCTATATATTAGCTAGCTTTGTACCATACTAGATTCTAGTGTAGAGATCAAAAGATCTACCTTAAGAGTCCTTTCGGAGTTATAGTAACCTATAAGGGATCTCATTCCCGAATGGGTGTGCAATTGGTTTCCGCGATGAAGTTGGTGAGTATGGTAAGAAAGGGTCACCAAGCATTCTTGTGTGTTGTGACTTCTACATCATACTCTTTGTCCAATATTGAAGATTTACCTATAGTACGTGACTTTGTCGATGTATTTCCCGAAGACTTGCCCGGGATCCCTCCCGAGCGTGATGTGGAGTTTTCCATTGATCTTATGCCTGGAAAAGGACCCCTAGCTAAAGCTCCATACCGTATGGCTCCAACCGAGCTGAAGGAGCTAAGGAAGCAACTTGATGACATGATAGAAAAGGGTTTCGTTCGACCGAGTGCCTCACCTTGGGGTGCTCCCGTTCTCTTTGTGAAGAAAAAGGATGGTTCTATGAGACTTTGCATTGACTACCGTGAGTTGAAGCGAGTTACAATCAAGAACAAGTATCCTTTGCCAAGAAATGATGATTTTTTTGATCAACTAAAGGGTGCTTCTACCTTTTCCAAGATTGATTTGAGATCGGGATACCATCAAATTCCCGTTCGTGATGGCGACATCCCGAAGACCGCTTTTAGTACAAGATATGGTCACTTTGAGTTCAAGGTGATGCCATTTGGGTTGAGTAATGGTCCTCCTATTTTCATGGATCAAATGAACCGCACCCTTAGAAAGTACTTTGACAAGTGTGTAGTGGTTTTCAGTGACGACATCTTTGTCTTCTCCAAGACCGAAGAAGAGCATGCAAATCATCTTAGGACTATTTTGAGTTTCCTTCGTCGTCAAAGGTGGTTTGCCAAATTCTCCAAGTGTGAATTGTGGTTACCCAAGGTGTCCTTTCTTGGACATGTAATTTCCAAAGAAGGTGTGATGGTATACCCTTTTACGATTTAGGGCGTGGTTGATTGGAAGAGTCCAACTGACGTCAGTGAAGTCCAAATTTTTCTTGGTTTAGCCAGCTACTACCGTCGATTTGTCAAAGATTTCTCAAAGCTTGCAAGACCGATTACTTAATTGTTGAAGAAAAAGACCAAATTCGTTTGGAATGAAGCTTGTGAAGCCGCTTTTCAATAATTGAAGAAAAGGTTGACTACCGCTCCGGTGTTGAATTTACCTGAAGATGGTGTAGACTTTGATGTCTATTGTGATACTTCTAAGTTAGGATTGGGTTGTGAGCTTATGAAAAATAGGAAGGTGGTTGCTTATGCCTCGAGACAGTTGAGAGTTCATTAAGTAAATTACCCTACTCATGATCTGGAATTAGTTGTCGTTGTCCATGCGTTGAAGGTGTGGAGGCACTATCTTAATTGTGTTCATTGTCGCATTTACACCAATCACAAGAGTTTGAAGTACATATTTACTCAAAAGGAATTGAATATGAGACAAAGAAGATGGTTGGAATTGGTGAATGACTATGATTTTGAATTGCTATATCACGAAGGGAAGGCAAATTTTGTTGCCGATGCTCTTAGTATAAAATCTTCGCATACCTTGAATGCCCTTTGGTGCTCCCCGATGATCTTTGTGCCGAGTTTTGGAAGTTGAAGTTGGAGTTCGTGGAGCAAGGATTTGATTATGTTGGTGCCATGGTTGCCGAACACATGCTCCTCCGCGAGATCCGCGAAAGCCAAGTTGATGATGCTACCTAGAAGTCCATTCAAACCACGCTTCTAGAAGGAAAAGCCAAAGACTTCAAGATTGATGGCAAAGGTGTCCTTCGACTTCATGACCGACTGTTCATGCCTGATGCTCTTGACTTGGGGAAGCGAATTCTTGATGAAGCTCACCTTTCTCCATACTCTATCCACCTCGGAGGTGACAAGATGTATAAAGACTTGAAGATACAATTTCAGTGGCCGAATTTGAAAGGTGATCTTGTATCCTATGTTGGAAGATGCTTACTTGCCAACAAGTGAAGATCGAACACAAGAGGCCCGGTGGGTTACTAAAACCTTTGGATATTCCACTATGGAAGTGGTAATCCGTTTCTATGGATTTCGTCATGGCTTTGCCAAGAACCGTTGGAAGTAAAGATGTCGTATGGGTTATTGTTGACCGCTTGACCAAGAGTGCCAGATTCATCCCGATCAAGGAGACTTTGAGCTTAGATGGACTAGCCAAAGCCTACGTTGATGAGATCGTCAGATATCATGGTGTTCCCAAGGAGATCATATCCGACCGAGACCCGAGGTTTTGTTCAAGATTTTGGAAAGCCTTACAAGAAGCCTTGGGTAGTAAGCTGTTGATGGGTACCACTTTTCATGCCGCTACCGATGGTTAGACTGAGAGGACTATCCAGACTTTAGAATATTTACTTAGAGCGTGTGCCCTCGACTTCTAATCTAGTTGGGAATAAAGTTTACCTTTGGTGGAGTTTTCTTACAACAATAGCTACCATGCCTCGATGAAGATGGCTCCTTACGAAGCTCTCTATTGAAGGAAATGCTGAAGCCCTATTTGTTGGGATCAACTGAGTGATGTTCGTGATCTAGGTCTCGATGTCCTTGTTGAGACCATTGATCATGTGAAGGTCATCTGTGATAGGATGAAACCTGCTCAAGACCGACACAAATCCTATGCCGATGTCCGAAGAAGACCGTTGGAATTTGAATTTGGAGATAAAGTGTTCTTGAAGGTATCTCCGATGAAGGGTTTTAAGAGGTTTGGTGTAAAGGGTAAATTGAGCCCGAAATACATTGGACCCTTTGACATTGTGAAAAGAATTGGTGCCGTAGCATACAAGTTGGACATGCCTCCAAATTTGGGCAACGTTCATGATGTCTTCCATGTTTCTAAATTGAGGAAGTACATTAGTGACCCGAGCCATGTTCTTCAAGCTGAAATTCCCTAACTCGAACCAAATTTGTCATTTGAAGAGAAGCCAATCCGCATTCTAGATCGCAAGGACAAAAAGTTGAGAAGCAAGGTGGTGCCATTAGTGAAAGTTTTGTGGAGAGGTGGTAATGTTGAGGAAGAGACGTGGGAACCGGAAGCTACCATGCGTGCTAAGTATCCAAGCCTATTCGATTAAGGTATATTTCTTTCGCTCAAGTTTCGAGGGCGAAACTTTTTAAAAGGTGGGGTGATTGTAACACCCATAATATTAGCCGTCACAATTTAATAATATTATCTTAATATTAGTTAGCTTAATTTTAGATTTAGAATAGAACTTAGCTTTCCGGGTCTAATTTAGCAAATCCGACTCCATAATCGGACTCTACTCGGAATTTCGTGCGAGTTGGCCTTACGTTACAATTTTGGGCCTATGAATCCCTTCAACCCACCCAAAAGACCAACCCAATACTCTCATTTCCCACTCAAATCCCATCACACTATTCATTCTCATTCAACCTCACAAAAACACACAAAGACCATAACCCATCACCATTGTTGAACTTCAAGATTTTCCACACACATCCCACCATATATCACTCAATTCTTACCCAAATTCATTAAATCTTAGCTAGTTCTTCTTCTTTTCTTCTTCTCTTTCTTTAAAGGTAATAAAAATCTCGTGTTTGTCACTTTTGTTTTCTCATCTTTTTCTCAAGGTGAAATTGTGACAACCCTCGCGAATGCGGAAATAAAACATACAAGCATGTGATTAATATAGCTGAAAATATGGTATTTTTAAAACTTTTTTACATGAAATTAGAAAAGTACGAGGAATGTCAATAACTACAAACCAAAGAAACATATACTACAAGAGACGTAGTCTCTCAAAATGTATCAAATATCAAAGTTATTAGCAAACTAGCTAAACAACGTCTAGAGGTGATTCATCAAGGCCAACGCCCGCTAGCTCACACCCGAACCCAAAATACCACAAGCAAAAAGCCATCCAATCAATCAACCTGTTCATCTATGAAAAACATGAACGCCACAGTCAGTGGGGAGTAACTCCGGGTTCTCCCAGCCATATCATAATAAACGTACATAAACGGTAATATGAAAGTAGAAGCATGCATATATAAATATACATGTGAAATACGAGAAGGATAAATAGGCAATTCAATATATATAAGGATAACGATCCATGAAGTACAAAACCGTAACCATCATAGTATAGAAAGACTCGGGGATGACACTCTTCGGCAACTATACACTTTCAATAGGGCTTGCATCTCACCGTTAGCAGCATAAGTTTGATAAGATTGAGACTCGACAAACAACCCATGCCAAGTCATCCAAAGATCACAAATTATCAATCATATAACCATCCATCCAAACGTACAATACGCTGACGACATCTCTCACGGTAATTGACACGCACTAGCACCGTGTACATGCAAGTATGATTAAAAGGCATCCACGGGATAACACATTGCCCTGAACGCATACACGATTCAATACATTTCGTATATGTAGACTAATTTCCTCCTGGTAGAACGACGATCATAATACGGTCCTAGTCTAAATCTGGCAAGACTCTCGGAATCACATTTTCCGATTCAACATGCGATAAACATTTCGCATCCAAGACTCAGTCAATCAAAGACGCCGAGTACCCCAAATTCGGTCAACCTTCACGAAAGAGGCGGAAAAGAGCACAAACCTCATAAAAAGCGGTACGCTACATGCAATGACACCACCTCGCAAGTATACAACATTTGACGGCCGGGTCGATCAGCGTAAAGCGTTCGCCTCCCAACAACGTCGTCATATGACCACTAACACATCCAATTAAGCAGTAAGGATACACTCCCCGTTCCGACATTCCAGCCTTACGAACGTGGAGGTAGCCAAGGGAATGAGAGTACAAAGCACATAACAAATAGTGCTCAAACCGTAACAAGTGTAAAACCGACTCAAAGTGGGGCATATCAAAAACCGTCACAAAACATGCGATACAAGCGAAGGAAATATCATATATTCGAAACATTAATATTTAAAGTCATTACGTAAATTTATACGATAAACGAACCATCGGAAATATTATAAATGAAAACATAAGAAAGAATTGCATAAGGTTTGGCAGTGTGTGCCAACCGGTCAAGGGGACCGGCTGCCAGCTACCCGGCTGGCACCAATATAACATTTGAAAACAAATCAAAATACAGCGTGTCCCAGCCGGTCAAAGGGACCGGCTACCGGCTACCCGGCTGGGACCAAAGTCATACGAGAAAATGAAGTCAAATGTGGTGTATGTCTCAGCCGGTCGGCTGACCGTCTGCCGGTCGGCCGGCTGAGACCAATTATATACCAAAACCTTTACGTAACACAATTAAACATCAGCCACTCCCTAGCCGGTCAGCTGACCGGCTGCCGGTCGGCCGGCTGGGGTCAATATCATACGAAATTCACTATTTCACTAAGGTTCAACATTCAACAATCATCATCTAACATCACAAATCATCAATTCTCATTATCAATTACCAACTAACAACAACTATCATCAACACACAATTCCTATGATTACTAATCATATTCTAAATACGATCAATAACATAGAAAACACATAAAACACGTAAATGATATCGAGTAACCCTTCACTGTTACCTTTTCGCGTCTTCAATCCGCGTCGATGTCCTCTTCTATCAAGAAGTAGTCTTTGTCGGGGTCTTGGAGGTCACCACCTACAATTAGATAATAAAAGATGAATATAATTCACCTTTCAGAAAGACGGATAAATTGAAAAGTGAGAAAGGCGGTAATTTTATTACCAATTAAGATAGAGGACGATGAGAGGGAAAGAATAAGACAGACTTGAGTGAATTTGAGCGAGTAACGAAGAAGTAGCGATGAGTTTAAGATCGATCAATTATAGAGGTTATGGTTTTGGTGTTTACTTGGTGAGGAAGAAGAAGATGTTGAGTGTGAGGGAGTTTAGGGTTAAGGGGAGTATATGAGGGAGTAAGTGGAAAACATATGGAAAAAGCCCAAAAACGTCTTAAGACGTAACTTATTCGAAATCTCGCGTAAAGTCCGAAAACGAACTCGGAAATTCTAAACTAGACACGGGAAATTTAATTCTAAACTCAAACTAAATTTCGCTGAAAAATATCCGTATAATATTTTTACTATAAAAATATGGTACATTTGCGGGTGTTACAAAATAGTCATCTTTAAATATGAATTTGTAGGACGAGACCTTCAAGATCTCGACAAGGACTACTATCTTGTGGAGGAAGACGAGTGCAGACGTAAAAAGGTAACGGTCAAGGGTTACTCGATATCAACATGTGTTTTAATGTTTTAATTGTAGTTTTAATTAGGAAAAGATGTAATCTTTGCCTTAATTTCATGAGGAAATGTGATAGTTGTTCTTTCATATGTGTGAATTTATCCTCTATGCTTATCTTTCACTAATCTTATTCTAAGGTACATTCAAGTTGTTAATTATGCTTGTTTATCATGTTTGAACTCATGTTGGGTAATAAATATGCCTTGGTTTGCCTTAATTGATCTTACCCAATGATTGGTGATGATTAAGATGCATTAAATGTGAATTATTGTTGGTATATGTTGTTGTAATTGAACGAGTATCAAAGGAGTTAGAGTTTTGGTTGTTGTTGAAGTTGTTTTCGAGTATGTGAGTCCCAGTCGGCCGACCGGCCGCCGGTCACCCAACCGGCTGGGAACCTCTCTGATGTGAATTGGACATTTTTGGGGATTTTTGGTGTTACGTGAGTCCCAGCCGGCCGACCGGCCGCTGATGATCATTATTTATATACATATTTGATGCTTCCCTTGTAAGTTTCTTAAACTCGATATTAGACATTTCTAATATCATTTTACATTTAGTTTACTCTTAAATTAAATAGATCTTATGCATGCATAACATTAAAACAAAATAAGAAGAAACAATTTCCTTACATTGATTTTTCAACGATTTTGGGCACAAGATAAGACTCCTTCCTACTCTTGTTCTTAGGCTATAAATCAAAGAATGAACTCCAAGTTCTTAGTATAAGAACACTCCTATTAGTAGCACCAAGACAACCCCTTAAATCTCTACAAAATACTACACTAGTATATAAATGTAGTAGCCCTTAATAATATAAATCTAATAACTTCATTACTACTCTTGTAATCTTATTAGAAAAATGAACTCTAAGATTTTGGTTAAAAATTTTTTAAGTTTTTCTTTTAGTGAGAGATAAAGAAAAAGAGATAAGCATCCATATTTCTTATGAGATGAATGAATACTCATAAGGAGAAAAATTTCTCCTTATTTGAAGACCATGACCGGCCCCTCCTAGGGTAGTGGGAGCATGCCTTTTTTTTTGTCTTAACAAGAAAGTAGGCTAGCTAAATTTAGGCTTTAGGTTAATCATTTTGTCTAATCCATATTAGATTAATAATTAAAATCCAAGTGCCTCTTATAACCCATAAAAACCGGTGCACCATGTAAAAATGGGTGTCCATTTTATTTTGTAATTTGTCATTTGTCACATTTGTGACATGTGACATGTAACATGTAATTAAGCTTATAAATGTGTATTTAACTAATTTAAATGCAATTTCATAACGAATAAATTAGACTTAACATTTTAAGTCACATTTTATAATTACATGTAAATAAAATGGGTCATCTTATATTTGGTTAGTATAATCTACAAAAATTTGTAATTATAATCGACCAATTTCACTTATCTCAAATGTTTCATAAACATAATGCATTCTTATTAATATAACAATTAAATTACTAAAATGAATCTTATTTAATCATATTACAATAAGATACAATTCTCACTTTAAACTTGTTCAAATTAAGGGATTAATTAATCTGCATCACTATACAATTAGTTAATGTACATGATTTGGGGATTGTCCTTTAGGTGTGACGTCAAGGGATCAACTGATCACCACCGTCATACGACAGTAACGTCAAACTCAATAAAGCCAATCGTTACCGATTTATGTTGACCAGTTGACTATAATATTCATCATCCCTTTGTATTCTTATTATCGAGATTTATATTATGTGATCGCACTATTGTTGAGGACATTTACTCCAACAATCTCCCACTTGTCCGAGACAAGTGTGCGTCACCAATTCTCTTGTCCTATTACAATCTCCCACTCAATGCAAGGTGTCTTGCAGGTTGTACTTGCATTTGATCACATCCAGAGTGGTTTCCTCGATCTGGAGAGTAACTGTCTCACTGGAATTATCTACCGTAGATACCTTCCGAGCGTGGCCACGCATTTTCAGCTTACTCCTCCTCGAGTGGCCTTGAGATTTAAAACAACCCTGACAAGGGGTGGACAATTCCTATCGCACTATTCCCTTTGAATAGCCACAGCTCATCATGACCCAAAAGATGCTCATTTGACCCCAGTTACGGAGGTCGTATAGCATAAATTAAAGTCACTCTGAAACTGTGCCACCTTAGGCAAACAGTCTTTAGTCAAAGAATTGACTCAAAAAGAATACTAGTAGCTCTTGCCACAATCAGGCTACAAGAATTGCCAGAATTCTATAAGCGGTCACTGCCCGACAGATTGCCTCTTACAGTCTGTCTATCTGATTGATTGGTCATCCCTTATGACCCTATGGCACTTGAACTTGCCATCAATCGCATCACACTCTAGTCACTTGGAGACGTCACCTCATATAAGCAACTAGGGGCCAATGCTATGTTAATCCAGTCCACTTTAATGGAGTCCAAAATTGTCTCTACAATCCATTTGGATATAACAAAGCACAAAACCGAGTTTATGAAACTCAAACGATAAATGTGATTATCATATATGAACAATCAACACAATGTTATTGCTTTATATCATATAATCTAAAGTTTATTTCGTCCATGACAATTCATGACGATCTTATTAATTGCAATAAAGGCTTGGGTAGTGAATATACCATATATTCATTTATTACAACCTTGTGAATTGCTTTTTCCTTCCATCCAACGTTATTCCAAATAACATGAATTTATCTACCTACATGTCTATATCTCTATCTAGTGTTGGGCTCCTTTACTTGAAAGATGCTCCGACTTATTATCATGATAACTGATAGGTATTTAGGTGTAAGGATCTACCATTAGTTTCTTTTAAACCACCTTATCCTCATCATATTGTACTAGATCTCTATTTTTAGAATTTATAATGATTGACTCTTCAATCATCCTATTAGATATTCGCTTCTTTTATAACAAAAGTACGCCTAGAATTTCGACAAATCCTTATAAGTTTGGAAATTTGGGTTGTTTAACTTTTACCACATATCCAAATTTTCTCTACCAAACACAAGAATGAATCCCTAGTTCTCCTTGAGAACCCTATGGATTTTCAAGTCGTCTATCCAATGACACTCATGTGGATTAATTTGTTATAGGCTTGTCATGCTCCTAGCATACAATTTATTTAGGTATGTGATTGGTATCATGTGATCAACAACTCTTAGGTTCAGTGGATAACTATGACCCTTTCATAGTGATCCCACTTTTATCAACATAAATAACCTATTTAACTTGTTGAAATAGATAAAGGCTCTTATCGATATAAGTCACCTTTCCAAATGCCAAACTAAAATCTTCTATTCCACAATTGATTTTGATTTTAGTACACATGTTTCCCTCTTTCATCCAGCATTAAAATCAAACCATTCCTTTAAAAAAGGTAACACGAATACGTTACTCACAACGAGTGATACGTCATCCACGTGGAAAACAATTTCTCCCACTGAACTTCATGTTTTTACATGATAACTTTAACTCCCACTTAACTTCATGTCCATACATGACTTTTACTCTCACTGAATTTCATGTCTTTACATTACTTTAACTCCCACTGAATTTCATGTCTATACATGACTTTTCGACAATTCGAGTGAAACTCTTCTTATATCTTATAATAGAAAACATCATCATAACCTCTTGGTAGATACCTTAGGCTTGTGTCATGTACACATCCTTTTCCAAATCCCTATTTGGACATGTGGTTCTCGTTGTGTATCTTGTACACACCTACAATGAGGTATTTCACTGATGATTCGGATCTTAGCATAGTTACGCGTTAACTTGGCTTTTGAAGACATCTACATGTCTATTAATGCAACTACAATTGGACAACTCCAAATAAAACATTTTCTTTGCATAGATTCCATATAGTTTCATAAGTCTCTTTTAGAAAATCGAAATTCAAAATTTCTAGGTACTTCCACTTATCATAATCTTATTATATCAAGAACAATTTCTTTTGGTCTCGTCACTCGTCTAAGGATTCACCTAAGAACGCTTTCTTTTGGTCTCCTCACTAGTCTTGAGTCTAACCTAAGAACATTTTGTTTTGGTTTCCTCACTAGTTCTTAACTAGTTTTTCGTTGTGGCTTATTTTCTCCCACTCTATCTTTATAAAAATACAATTATTTTCTTTAAAGATAGCCTTATGAGTCACAAACAATTTTGTACTCATACTCGTGAGGGAGGTAGAAGTATTACAACATGACCTTAAGTGATCTACTGAAGACTTCATTGTAAAGACATCGAATCTTAGCTTTGAGATAGACTAGTTCTATAAGCTAAAAAGGTATACTCATATTCATGTCAATTACAATCTTTATAAGTGGTGTGGCCAATTGGTTTGGTAGACTCCCTAATTTGAGTTCAATAACTCAATTTGACTTAACAATTGATATTTGAAAATGAGAATCGAATTCTTAGCTTTTGAACTTATTACAATGATCCAATCGTCATAATACTAACATGATCAATTTGAGTCGATACAATTTATGTTATTAGTGCAAGCAGAGTATGATAACAAGTTCTTAGAACTTAAATGTTTCAACAAACCGAGTGACTTGGGTTGAAAACCAAGTCACTAAATCCAATTACAACAAATGTCAATAAAAGGAATTAAACAAATTTCCATGTCAAACAAGGAAATTATAAAAGTTCTAAAAACAATGTCTCAAAATACATCCCAAAATTTTGACAATTCAAAATGAGACCAAGCTTCCATAGGTCTTCAATCATGGGTAGCTACCTTAGCTTCCCTTGAAGAGCCTTCTTAGGCTTGCCCGTTGTAACACCCCACATTTGTTGAAGAGGTCCATTGATAAGTTTAAATGACTAGTGCTTAAAGGGATTGTAAGTACTACTCATATCAACAAAGTGCACTTTCTTTTCTGGTCATCCATGCAAAAGAACTCAAAAGTTAAGCGTGCTTGACTGAGAGTAGTCTTAGGATGGGTGACCTCCTGGGAAGGTTCCCGGGATGTGCATGAGTGAGGACAAAATGCGCTGGAAAGGACCTGTGTTGATCTGTGGGCCATGTACACAGCCTGGAGAGCTATCATGAGTGACCGCTCCCGACCCAAGGTTTGGGCCGGGGTGTTACAAATGGTATCAGAGCAACCCTGCGACCGTGTGGTGATGAAGGCAGTTGTTATACGCTCCATTGTGATCACCCACCTAGCGGGGGAGGATTCTGGGTTAGCGGTTATGCTCCCAGGCGCAACGAGGACGTTGCGTTCTTCAAGTGGGGGTGATTGTAACACCCCACATTTGTTGAAGAGGTCCATTGATAAGTTTAAATGACTAGTGCTTAAAGGGATTGTAAGTACTACTCATACAACAAAGTGCACTTTCTTTTCTGGTCATCCATGCAAAAGAACTCAAAAGTTAAGCGTGCTTGACTGAGAGTAGTCTTAGGATGGGTGACCTCCTGGGAAGGTTCCCGGGATGTGCATGAGTGAGGACAAAATGCGCTGGAAAGGACCTGTGTTGATCTGTGGGCCATGTACACAGCCTGGAGAGCTATCATGAGTGACCGCTCCCGACCCAAGGTTTGGGCCGGGGTGTTACAAATGTAACAACCCGAAAAGTACCCAATTTTTCTAGTAAAAATATTTACTGACACTTTTCAGCAAAGTTAAGTTTTTAAAATAGAATTTATTGTTTCGAGTCGTATTTTGAAATTCCGAGTTCGTATTTGGAATTTCTGAGAGATTTCATGAAAATCCCGTTTTTAGTCATCTTTGACTTTTCTTGACTTTTAAGTCGTCTTTGACTTTTCTTGACTTTTTAAGTCGTCATTGACTTTTCTTGACTTTTAAGTCGTCATAAACTTTTCTTGACTTTTAAGTCATCTTTGACTTTTCTTGACTTTTAAGTCGACTTTGACTTTCGTTGACTTTCCCGACTCGCCTTGTAATTTTGAAGACCGAAATTTTATTTAAAAAAATAATATTTTTAATTTATTTTTATTTAGATTTATTAGAATTTATGATAATTTAATTAAATTATTTTGAATTTATTCAGAATTTAAAGAATAACGTTACGGTTTTAACGACTCCATTTAACGAGGAATGACCCGCTCGGACATAGCTGCCAGCGTACGGCGACCCGAGAGCAAGGGGTCCGTGCGGTCTCAACAGATGACGTTCTGTATGTCAGCACAAGGGATCACACGCCCATGTCATCGTTTTTCCACTCACATTAGATATTTTAATTCTTTTGATTAAACTAATAATAATATCTAGATATTTATTTACTTTATCGATCAGTTAACGAAAATTACGCAAATCGTTGACAAAACTGACCCGATATCACCTATACCACACGGTTTTTCTTCCTCTCTTAGCCTTGATATTTTATTTCTTTTCATTATAATAACATAATATCTTGATATTTAATACAATTAACTTAATATCTAATTAATTACGGTAATATAATTATTATACCGGGTCAATTCCATAACCACAATTTCAAAACCCAACTCACTAGTTTGCTCTATATTACACGACACTCCTCACCCCACTTTACTCACAAACAACTTTTCATTTTTCAACAAATCAAATTAAGATCAAAATATCACGTTCTTTAATCGTTCTTGAGCGTTCTTCGCGTTCTTCATCCGTTCTTCATCGTTCTTGAGCAAAACCTTCATAAAACCTTCATTTCTTAATTAAATCCGTCCTAACTTATATTTCTAGGACCTCCTCTTCGCTCCCCATCTTCAAGTACGTTTTATTTCCAATTCCGACAAAATCGTTTTCAACACTTTAATTATGGAAATTCATATTTTTAGTTCTAATAATGTTTTCTTGTTATTTTCTTATAGGGGAAGATTTTGAAGACGAGTTTGGAGACTCGTAGATTTTGGGTGAAGATTAGTAGGAGGGTTTCTTATTATATACTTCTTATTATTATTTTTGTGCTAAGTGGTTTGCTAGCTAAGGTAACGATTCCGAGTTACTCGACGAATAGATGTTACATACCTTAGTAGCTTTAGTCTTCTTTAGTTTTTGGTTCATCTTTAGTTTTGGTTCATATTATTATGATTCATGGATTTTTAGTTAGTAACATGTTAAGTAGTAGTTATTATGATGTTTTATGATTTTATAACATGTTGGTTGATGTTAATGAATTTGGATGATTTTCCATAAGTTATGATTTTTAGGATTTTGTATGAATTTATAATATGTTTAGTGTTCTTGATAAATTTTGATGATTTTTAATAAGTTATAATTTTTATGTTGTTTAGGAAATTTTAATATGTTTAGTGTTCTTGAGAAATTTGGATGAATTATTTTTAATCATGACTTTTGGTATGATGGGTGTTAAAAATGGTGGTTTGATAATTAAAACAAGTTGGAATTAATTTGGTGGGGTTTGTGGTGTGAACCGTGGGGTTGGTAGTGAACCGGACCAACCAGACCGGTCCAGGCCGGTTCAGAACGGTCTGGGTTGGTCCATGGTGGGTCCGGGTTTTGGTCTTTGGGTTGTGTCGATGTTTGATAGTTTAATTGTTGTTTGGACGGGTTTTAAATATGTTAAAGCATGCGGGAATTTTTAAGAAACGGGTTTTTGAAAGTTAATAAAAACAGCCATTTCTAGCCAAATCAGGCCGTGGGGCCCATCCAGGCCCATGTGGGGTCCGGCCCAACTCAGCCCGTGGGTCCCACTTTGGGACTTGTGACGGTTGTTGAGTTATCGTCATTTTTATCGTGTTTTGTAATATTTAGCAAGTGGGAAATGTTAATAAGTAAAATATTTAAATTAAAAAGGTTTTCATAAAATTATTATTTCTCACATGTTAGAAATTATAAGACGAGATCGTAGTTTAATTGGATATCAGTTAAGTCAAACGGGGTTCTGGTATGTTATAATAATTCACATGTTAGAAGTTAATAAAATAACATGTAATGAATATGTTGAATTTATGTCTATGTGATAAAGACTCTGTTTCTAGCCGGTTTGATCCAACGGGTTTGGTCAAACTAAGATCTAGTCAGCCCCGATTTGACTGATGACCCGTCGCGGGACTCGGGTCGGGGATTTGTCTTCAAGTAAAGTGGTATTTAATTACTGAATTAGCCTTAGTAGATATGAGGCGATATGATATTTGATTATTATTTATATGCAATTAGTCACATGATAGGATATGTTCCCGTGACTGTTTGTTTATATGGTTGGTGTCGTGTTGACTAAGTACCCATAGAGAATTATGGATATATGGCGTCTTGACCATTCTAATTCTAAATGAGTAGCTTGGACCATGACATTGATAGGCTCGTACTATCTTTAACGAGCATATGGAGTTCGCAGCTTGATAGCTTTTGTGTCCCGGCTTGGTGGGTTTATATCCAAGTCGGGGCATGGCTGCCTTATCCATTTTGGGACTGGAGCCAGCTTAAGTACTAGCCATCTATGCTTAGGGGGTCGCCTAGTAGAGTTTCTCATAGACGGTTATGTCATGGGACGGGGAACGGAATAGCTGTTGTCGCTAGGTCTGATCAGTCTAGGACTAGGATGTTTTCCTACCTTGTGGTATAGCATCGAGTTACAGAAGTCGACTATTGACGGTTCTAAGAACTTATGCCTGTTTGTAGACGTATTGGTCTTTCATGTTTGTATGATTCTATGAGTTTTAGAAGGTGAGATGCAAGCAGGCTAAGATTGATAGAGTTTGGATTACCGATTGTTAACTGATTCACATGATTACGTGTTGATTAGGGTTTGAGTGTATCACGGCCATGTTTCTGAGAGGAACCTCTGAGCTAGCATACCAGCTTCCCTACCTCGAGTTATAGTTTATTATCGGTTTCACATGATAGCTTTCACATGCTAGGTTATTTGTTAGTTATCTGTTTCATAACATGAAAAGCATATCATATATGTTTAAGTTTTGTATTTTCCATATACATTGCTTTTATATTATTCATGTTTCATTAAACTCGACATTTCGTGGCTGGGAGAACTCGGAGTTACTCCCCACTGACTGTGGCTTCCGTGTTTATATTTAATGCGGTCGAACAGGTGGTGATGCATATTTGGGGTACATTGACGAGCTAGCGAGCGAAGTATTTACCTTGGACCTATATTCGGTTCTTAGATTGTATATTATTATATACTCTTTTTATTCCGTATTTATACGGGAGATATGTCTCCCGTCTTGTATATTTCTTTTGTATAATATTATTTCCGTTTTGTAATGAACCTTTTTATTTATGACACCTTCGTTATGTATTCTTATCTTTTATGTATTTAAATAATTTTTTTTCTTTCCGCAAATTTGAGGGTGTTACAATGTGAACCAAAATCATTTCATTTGCTCTACTTCTCATTTCCATCACAAAACCCCTCTATCTTCATATTCATCCCAAAATCAAATAAACTAAAAAAAACATCATGTTCAAATACAATAAAAAAAAACCAGAAATATATCATCTTCACAAACGAATGAAGCAAAATACGATGAGCAGGAAGACGAGACTGAAGGTACACTATGAGTTTTTCTTTTAATTGTCTTTTGAATGTTTAGATTTAATATGTTCAAATTTAAAGGTAAACATTGGGTTTGCTTCATATTTTTTTTTTATTGTTAAATTTTTTATTAAGATTCATACATAAATATATTATGTTTATTAAAATATAAAAAAATAAGTATTAAAGAAGAACCCTAGTTTGTTTTTTTAGTTTGTGGTTGTCTTTGTTTATTCATGTTTTATATACATGCAACAATATTACTTAAATGATACGTTTATTCATACTCACGTTTTATATACATGCAACATAATTACTTAAACGATGGCCTTTGTTAGCAAGGGCATTGAACGAGGAAAGTTTTTTTTGTTGAACAATTCGATTTATAAGAGATGCGTTTGATTACTAGGTTTATGTTCATATATTTGTTCAATATGTAACCATTTTGAAATTTGGTAACATATTGGTTAATTATGTCAACATATGGTAATTTATACGGAGTAGTAACCATATTAGTCAGAGTATGTATGTAACCACATTAGTCAAAGTATGTATGTAACCACATTAGTCAGAGTATGTATGTAACCACATTAGTCAAAGTATGTAACCATTTTACAATATGTTTTGATTAGATTTGATTAAAATGATAACATGTAAAAATACATAAGGTAACACTATTATTATTATTATTATTATTAGCCTAATTGTTTTTTATGTTGTTGAGTCATTATTATTTTTGTTGTTGTGGTGGTTGTTGTTGTTGCGTCATTTATTTTGTTGTTGTTGTTGTTGTTGTTGTTGTTGTCACCCTGTAACTTGAACGTCACCCTGTAACATGAATATATATTTTTGTGTGCAGATGATATGTTACCATTGTTTGCCCTAATATAAGCCTTGTAATATGTTATCGTAGAACACAAAAATGTTTGTATTTTTGTGTCTAATGTGTTCTTTCAAATGTAATTATATTTGGGCGTAATGTCACCCTGTAACTTTGATATATATTTTCTTATGTAGATGATATGTTACCATTATTCCCCCTAATGTACCCCCGGTAATATGTTATTGTAGAACAACAAAATGTTTGTATTTTTGGTACTAATGTTACCCTGTCAACTTTCGCAGGTACAAATTATTCAAAGTCATTACTGGGGATGAAAGCATCAAAATGAGAAGGTATCTACGAGAATATGATAAGATGATGCTCACTTGTTTGTTTTGAATTGGTAACAAGTTTTGGCCCATATGTTTGTAAATTCTGTGAGTAACATGTACTACTAAAATAGTAACATAGTGAGCTAAAGTGTTTTCAAATTAAACTAAAATATTAAAATGAATTTCTAACATATTAATATGAATTGTTTTAATTCAATGGTGATATGTCAAACAAAAATGCTTAGGTATTGAATATTTAGGTAACAAAACTATGTGGACGAGTAACATGTTATAATCAATGGTAACATGACACGTTTAAGTGGTGACATTATGAAATAAAATGGTGACGTATTTTACTGCAATTCCAACATAATTAAAATGATTGTAAGTTGATTTTTACAAAAAAAATAAAATTAAAGATGCATTCATGTGGTAACATGTTATACTTAGATGTAAACCTATTGGATTACAATGACTACATATTAAACATATAGAGTAATCAAAACTGGGCATATATTGGTCAGTTGAGCTTATATGAACTGATAACCTTTTAAACAAAAATGGAGACATTTTCGAAAGTGGGAACAATATTATAATAGTGTTAACATATTGTTATTAAAAGTACCTCAGAGTGGGAACAATATTATAATCACATGGAGACATGTATTACTCCAATGGTAACATAACCTCCAACAATTAAATGGTGACATAGTACATTTAAAAGGTAACCTAATTAAATATAAAGTTTCAAAATGTTAACCATGTAAGTATAGAGAAGTTCAACGCTTAATTGTACAATATGTACGTAGATTTTCAATTATTTGGTGTGTTTAGTATCCTTGCGAATGTATAAACAAATGAAATCCATATGATGACATTGTCTTTTGTTGACTTCAGATTTATCCATGAGCCCAACACAAGCTATATATGTTGGTGGCATATTCAACACCTTTGTCGTTGCATCAACACCTTCGTCTGTTGCACTTTTGGTTACTACCGCCCGAGTATAACGCTTAGCAAACATTGCGTTTAACCGTGGTTCATATTCGACAATGTCCTTTGATGCCCTAATCCTTTTTAAACAGACAAGATTTTACGGGATATGGTTGCATGCCAATTTCATTTACTGGATGTGTATGCATGACAATTTCTGTCCAAAACCAACAAAAATGGTTACAAGTCTTACAATGTTTTCCAAAATAGAGACAAACAATTGCATAATTTACAGCTTAGGTTTACTCTGATACCAACAAGTCACCATTGAAGATTAACATGTCAGCATTTTAGATTAATATGTTACCAATTGAGGAGAACATTTTATCTATATGTATGCATTTCAAATGAATATGTTACTCACTGAGGACAACATTGATAGGCATTTATTTTGTCACACTTCTTAACTCTTTTCTACGCCTTTTCGACCCGTATTTGTACGGTTTTACGTGCCCTTTTTTAGTTTAAACTAGACCTAATCCTTACTAAGTGAACTAAATACATCTTTGTGGTTCGACCTCGACTAACCCTACTACTTTAGTTGAGTTAATTTGTTTGATTGGGGGGAAGTCGACTAAAAACCTAAAAACCTCTCATCAAACATGCTAACACATCAATACACATATGTCACTATTTTAGTCTGTTATGTAACTATTCACTCAAAACTACTTTATCAATTCTGTTTAGAAATAAAAGGATTACAAATTATGAAAATATGCAAACAAATACTCAGAACCAATATGTCAACAATCCTGCTTAAAATTTAATCATTCAATATTAATATTTCACAACTCAAATTACATATATTAAAATATGCAAATTAATATGTAGACACTTCGAATGAATATGTCACCACTTCTGTTGAACATAGCCATCAAAAGAAGTAAGTTGAACACAAACAACGACCACCATTACAGTGCCCCGCCCATTCTTCTTCAGTGCTGCTTTGCCGCACCATCACTTTTCGTTGTTGCACCCTCACCCATGTCCGCCACACTTTTCTCCACCACAAACTAAAATGGTAACATATTATACATACTCCCATGTTACTATTTGTATCTTTACAAGTTACCAGCTTAAGATTCTGTGAATTTCAATCAAACATATTGTACAATGGTTACTTACACCGACTAATATGACAACAATTTGATTAATATGGCTACATATTGTAAAACATTTTGTAAAATGGTTACATATTCTGACTAAGGCGGTGACATTTCATACAAACTCTCATATTACCTTTTGTATTCATATATGCCAACATTTGAAGATCATTTCAAATCAAATCAAGCATATTGTAAAAATGATTACATATTCTGACTAGCATGGTAACATATTATACACATACTCCCATATCGTAATTTGTAACCTTACATGTGACACCCTCAAATTTGCGGAAAGAAAAAAAATAATTTAAATACATAATGAAGGTGTCTGAAATAAAAAGGGTCATTACAAAACGGAAATAATATTATACAAAAGAAATATACAAGACGGGAGACATATCTCCCGTATAAATACGGAAATAAAACGAGTGTATAATAATATACAAACTATGAACCGAATATAGGTCCAAGGTAAATACTTCGCTCGCTAGCTCGTCAATGTACCCCAAATATGCATTCCCCACCTGTTCGACCGCATTAAATATAAACACGGAAGCCACTCAGTGGGGAATACCTCCGCGTCCTCCCGCCACGAAATGTCAAGTTAATAAAACATGAA